>OMOT01080315.1:0-11234 GCA_900312575.1 Acanthochaenus luetkenii
CAACTGACTTCGTTCACTGCAGCAGTGACCTTCTGCCACTCGCTGCATTTCCTTTTATTTGTTGTTGCGCTGCCGAGGCGTCCAAACAATAACAACACCCCCTTCCTCTCCTCCACCTCGCCTATAAGCACCTCAATCTCACACTCTGAAAAATTCCTCTTCCTGCCTTTTTTTCCCACTTGACGCCATGATTCACCTTCACATTGCATTGATCAGCATGGCTAATTTATATTCGTGTGGCGCTTTGCATTGACCATATATGGTTGAATCTGGGCGTGTAGAGGGCGTGTAGAGGGCGGGATATGTGCGCGTGCATGTGCGCACTGTTCTTGGTGGTCAGCGACTTATCAAGGCATGATTTCCTACAAGTGTGCGTACGCACGGTTTGATAGGTCTGATAATTAGTTTGCGTACGCCATTTTCGCCTTTTGTGCCTACGTACACTTTTAGTAAGAATCCTACGCACTGTTTGATAAGTGAGGCCCCTGGAGCACAGGAAAAACACGTGTGCATTCTTAAATGTAGTTTTTTTAAGTGTGTTCAATATTTGTGTAAAGGCATGTTTGGTCATCTCCAAAGTAAAACTCCCCCAGTGTGTACATTTCCTGGTCATAGAAATGCGTTCTCATACGTGTGAGGGGCACAACGGCCATCAGTGACCTCTGACCTCTGTTATGATTTATAATTTAGGTATATTATTGAGACTCATCAGATCAAAAATATAAATAGTCCGGAAGCTTACGTCACAATCGGTAAATCCATCCATCAATTTGTGTGGTTTTTTTTTTTTTTACATTAAAGACCCAAACCTCATATCAGGTTGATAATAGTTTATGTAATTTGTACTATGAATTTAGATCATACAGATTTATATCAGCCTAAAAGGTGGGTAAACTGTGTTCCACAAATACGAGTGCAGTACATCCATTTACTGTATATCTGCATTTGTCTTCCTCATCGAGTTGACGTTTCACCTGCACACTGATCTACATTAGTGTGTAATGTAGAATCGTGGACCGAACTATAACCTCTGACAATTACATTATTATTATCATCATCATCGTTCTTATTTTGCCTCAGCTTAACAACTTGGAGAAGGCTGTGTCAGCAGCCCACACCGTCCTACAGAGGAACCCAGATGATCCCTACTTAACCAAGCACATGAACTACTACAAGACCCTGTTTGACATAGACGAATACCTCATCGACCACGAGGAACAGCCGTATGAGGTACATAACGTAACATTACACGCACGCTACACTCTATTCAAATAATGCTTACGGCATTCTCGCGCCGAGCCAAACATCACACTGTCTCTCTTTGTTTCTCAGAGTGTGTTCCTCAAGGCTGTGAAGCTCTACAACAACGGAGACTTCAGCGGCAGTACTCGCAACATGGAGCAGGCCGTCACAGAGTACTTAAAAATATACGAGCTCTGCGTAGCGGGCTGCGAGGGCTCGTACGAGATCACCGAGTTCAAAGACTTCTACCTTACCATGGCAGGTGAGTAGAGAACGTTATCCTCTTTCAGGAGCAGTTTCATGCCATGTTGGAGCGGGGATAATAATCGGCGTTGGTTTGCCTCTGTCTCGTCTTCTCTCTCCCGCTTCCTTCAGATCTCTACACTGAGGTGCTGAAATGTAAGGTGAAGTGCGAGAAGGACCTGGCGCCCAATGTCGGAGGTTTCTTTGTGGAGAAGTTCCTAGCCACCATGTACCACTACCTCCAGTTTGCCTATTATAAATGTAAGGACAATGGCTGTTATCCTGGAAATGGACTATTGAGAGCATGTTGCATGGCACATTATGATACATTGTCATAACAGCCGTATAATATTCTGTCCCTTTACAGTGAATGATGTAAAGAGCGCCGCTCCGTGTGTGGCCAGTTACATGCTGTTTGACCCCAAGGACCAGGTGATGCAGCAAAACATTGTGTACTACCGCTTCTACCGGGAGCAGTGGGGACTAGAAGAAAGTCACTTCCTGCCTCGGCCTGTGAGTGAAACAACGACCCTATTACTCTTCACCTTAGCTTCCGGGACATTGAGGTCCAACCTAACATGACTACAATGTTGTTGTTTTTTTAGTCCCCTGACATCAATCGAAGTAGATCAGATTGCTGGGAAGCAGCAGAAAGAGGCAGCAAAGCTTAGTATAACTTTATTTAGTTATACTAAACTAAAGCAGGAAAACTAGGACCTAGGACCCACAAAGGTCAAAGTGTCAAATGAAGTTGGTATCGCTGTAAACACTTTGAAGGCTTCCGAAACAAAAAGCAAAAGAAGAGTAAACAAAAAGAAGACGGGCCAAATCTATTGCTTAGCAGAGTGCCGTAAAACGTCTAGATGTAGCTTTGTTCTCGCCTGCTGCTCAGGTCAACAGAAGAGCTGATTTGTTTTCCAGGAGGCTCTGAGGTACTATAACCAGACAACCAAGCAGAAAGAGGTGCTGGAGTTTGCAATGAACTACCTACAAACCGATGACGAGGTAAGTTTCTTACGATAGGGCAAGGGAGAGATGGGGGCAAAATAGAGCAAACATTGTTATTTGGCAGCAGGGTGACTGTCCTTCAATCAGCGGACCCGGGTTCAAGCCCTTGTGTCGGCCACCGATTGTCTGAAGTGTCCTCGAGCAAGACACTGAATCCCTCCCAGCTTTGGGGGCGCTGTTCTGTAGCTGACCCTGACCTCTGACCTCCTAGGCAAGAGAAAATATACATTTCCCTACAGAATCAATACATTATCACATTGTTATTATTACTATTTTTAAGGGAAGGACAAATTCTGGACAGATTTACATTGCTCAACATAAAAAGTGCAATCAGCCGGCCCATCTTGGGTTGCCTAATGTGCGCAACAATTTCAGACATTAGCGTTGTTTTTCTTTTAGTTAACAGTCTCTGTGAAGGAAAACGATTTGAGTAAACCTCACAAAACAAGTTTTGGGCAGTACACTTTTAATCATTCCCTTACTTTGGAGGAGCAGATCCTGAGTGCTGCCTACGCGACTACTGTTGAGATTGTGGAAAGCAGAGCGTAAGAGACAGGCTGAGAGAAAGTGGGGAATGAAGACAGGGGTGTGTTTTCCCCCAGTAGCTTGTGGTATGTGGCTGGGAGGTGTAGGTCACCTGCCACATGCTCTTAACTCGGGTCTGCCCCTCCCAGCTCAACACACTGCCTAGACCTGAGAGGGGGAGGAGGAGTGTGACTGAATTACAGGGTGCTCAAGTGAAGAGATTTATAGACACAAAAAAGGGAAAAGTGACCAGAAGTATCAGATGCAGTAAAAGTAAGAGAGAAACGCTTGCTTGGGTGTTTGCAAAGTGCCAACTAGGTCTACGTATGCACCAGACAGATGTGGGTTGCCGTTCACTGTGAGTGTTTTGTGTTCACTGTTAGGACGTGGTAAGTCCAGAAGAAGTGGGCGCCGCTCACTCAGATTCTCCTGATGCCGAGTTTGAGGGCGAAGGAGACTACGAGGAGTCCCTCATGTCTGACTGGTGGCAGGAACCCAAAACCAAGTGGGACACCGGAGAGGTCGAGAACTTGCATCGCTCATCTTCCTAGCCCCACTTCCTCATCCGTCTCTCTCTCACCTCTCATGAAAAGATGCCAAAGAACATTGTCCAGCCTACAGAGACAGACCAAATACATTCACAACAGCGTTCGGCAGAAAAACACGACACACACGCAGTTGTGCATTGCTAGCCCAGCTGAAGGGATAAAAGAAGGAATTCATCACCTGATTCATGTTGATCAAGCTCATAGATCAATATATTCTGTCTTGACTCTCTTCAGCCTTTTAAAAACGTATAATCAGTAGATGGATTTTATGCCTCTGTTCCATTTTTGACAAAGGTATGTGCTTATTAATTAATGTTTTCATTTTTATTTAACGAAAGCTGAATGCCTCTGTGCCTTGGTATCAGGAAAGTGATATGTGCCTTGTCTTGTACTGAATGACCTGTCAACCTATGGTGTTATTGAATTGGGTGGAGAAACATCCAAATCATGTCTATCATCGGCAGATAATTTGTTTATAATTAAAGCAACATATTCTTTGAATATACATTTTTGTTTCCCTTGCTTAAAGCTGGGTAGGTAACTTTGGAGAAAGAATTTAAAAGTACAAACAACGTCCCCCCCTTTCTGGTCCCTCCCTCTAAACGAGGCTGCATGTGTACGTCTGTCAACTGAGAGGGGCAAACTTCATAAATTACAATTATTTTATGCTAAACACAGGTCTGCTAGCGCAATCTAGTTGTAACTAAAACATTTGTCAGCAAAAATATGTTTTTGTCAGCCTACAATCGAGGCTGACAAAAAAGCAATGTGTTTGTAACCAGAATGGGATTTGCTACCGCAGTTGCAAAACCATAGCTACCAAACACCTGACTGACCTGAATCCTGATGAACACGTTTATTCCAGTCCCAGTATTCAGTTTGGATTATGGCTGTTTCACATATCTTCTGTGGATATATTTGTTTTCTTTCTGCAGTTTGCAGGGCAGTCAGGAGTCAGGACTAAGCTATGTGCGTGTGTGATTGACAGGCAGGTAGGGACGCCACCTTGCAGAGAGCTGTCCTGATTGGTTAAGATTCAGGCGCCCTGAGATTTTGGAGTGGCTGGGACAGCCTGGGTCAGTCACAGAGACCGGAGCATTTTATTTATTGATAGGTGTTGGGATGTAAAGAGAATTTCACCAAATATTACCGAAATGTTTCTTTAAGGCATTGCCTGACAAATATGATATTTAAATATTTTTTCAGATGCAGGACATTTCCACATCTCTCTATTAAAGCAGCGAATCACCCATGCGGTAAGGCACTGAGACGTGAGAGTAGGTGTGGTTTCATTTTTTGTCTTTTATTTCCCCCTTCATTTCAATTAATCTACAGGGCTTAGTTCATTTCTTTCTTATTGTCTCAATTTAAAAAAGTGTCTAAAAATACGGGGTTCCCTAAACTTCTAAATGACCATCAAACTGATTGTATTTGATACCAACTCTGTACATATTGTAATAACCATAGTGCAAAGCTCAACAGAATCAAACTGACCTCATATGCATATCAGACAAGCTGCCTCCTCATCCCCACACTAAGTCTCTTTAATCTAATTTACAGTGGGGAACCTGGGAATCATTACAAAGTCTCTGGGCTGAGGCGTCAACCCAGGGCTATC
The DNA here is from genome assembly GCA_900312575.1 of Acanthochaenus luetkenii. NCBI lineage: Eukaryota > Metazoa > Chordata > Actinopteri > Beryciformes > Stephanoberycidae > Acanthochaenus > Acanthochaenus luetkenii. The sequence goes on from OMOT01080315.1 coordinate 5,185, forward strand.
AAGGGCTATCGACAAATGTACAAAATGTTCATGGCATTTCAGAGACAGCTGGAATGATAGAGAAATTGCTAGATGGCCAGCTTAGCAATTATGCCACATTGATAGATGAATGGATAGTATAGACTACTGGAGAGATTTGCAGAGGCAAGTCATGTCGAGATAGATAGCTATATGTTTGCTGAAACTCATTAACATATCTTTTAAATTAATCTTCATACAGTGCATTTAACATTCAGTATATCTTGCACATATTTACAAATAGGTATGCGTACAGTTGGCTAGTGCTAATTTTATGTAGATAAATGACATTAAAAAACATTTGATTCCTTATTAATGTGCTGCCTTTATGGTGCCATGGCTGCTGAGCACAACGGGTCGTAGAAAGAGATTATATTCTAGAGGTAAAATCCTGTCATATCTACCTGTGATAGCATTTGTGTCAAAGACACAACTGCCCCTAACTAGTGTAAACATACATTCTCTCCTTTATTTAAGTCTCTTACACCCATACATTCACCGTGAACAAACATACATATTAAACCTCCTTAGTGTTCAAACTTTGGGCCTCAAGAAGGTGGTGAGCATACAGACAGAAAGATTGTGTTAACACTAGTGGTGGAATGTATGTCGGCAGGTCTGTGGTTGAAAACACTAAGTTACGGTCTCTGCTGCTTCAAAGTTCAGCGCTTGGAAAAGGATCCCCAATCCCATAACACCTACCTTCCCTTTTGTACATGAAAACATGTGGGGGACAGATAGGATGCTTCACGTTAAAATAACAAACTCAGTTATCAGTCTGGGCTCTAGCTAATGGTTGACTGGTTTTCGAGTCATGTTCTTCTATGATCGTTAGTCCTTCCTCTGTCTCTCTTTGGAAAACTTGCCACCAACAGTCCAATGTAGTTCTCTTCAATTATATCCATGTTTCCATAGCTTTGGAGCTTAAAAATGTACAGGCAGATCATTGTTCACCTAGACAAGGCCTGGCCTTGGAGGACTGTGCCTCAGGTCCTTAGGACAAAAGGACACTATTAAGTTCCTAATACATTATTTCAGCACTTCAGTAGTCCGTTAGATGGCCAGTCTGTGCTTGTCCAACATTTAACTGTGGACTAAATTGGTGGCCAGATAGTTTGTATACAGGCAGGCAGGCATTGGAAAGACATGTATCATATTGAATTGGTCCACCGTTGATATGTTCTTCATCAGACTGTCCGTGATGCAAAGATAGGAGGTACATGGACACCAAAGTACATTCCTAGAGCCGCCGAACTGGAGGAAGACCCAGGTGTCTCCCACAGGGAGAGCCACCTGTTCACTCTAGGCGTGGCCTGGACACGATCCACAGTGGCTTGCTGGCAGCAACCACAGGATATGATTTGGCTGGTATAGTGAGAGGAGCTCCAAGGGCCCAGAGGAGGGCGGAGCCAGGCAGGAGGACAGACAGGAGTGGAAAAACAACTTGTACTTATTGTAAGTCGCTTTGGACAAAAGTGTCTGCTAAATGCCGTAATGTAATGTGGAGGAGACTATCGGAAGAGGATTGGAGAGATCTAGGACAGGAGTGGAAGACTTTCCCCCCTCTTCTCTGATGTAGAAACGACACAGTGCGAGGAGGAAGACAGGAGTAGACAAGACACGAAGACAGAAAGACAGACAGGCATCTTATCCTCCTCCAGATCTGAAAAGGAAGTAAAAGACAGCATAGTAGAGATCATTAGAGGCAGAAATGCAGTTGTAGAAAGATGCTATGAAAATATAGATAGGGGATGAAGATGCATGAGAAATGGAAGTGAAACCACACTGCATTACAGGTGTAAAAGGCCATTAGCTGGGATTGGGGTTACAGTGTGTTCTGGATGAGGATGTATTTTGCTAGGATTTTAGTAGCATGGAGCATTCCGGCAAGAGGAGCGGTGAGATGGAACTAATGCTATAGTAGAAAGGCTGCTAGATGGAACTCTGCGGAGATGAGCCACGGGATGAGCTCCAGATGGTTAGTAGCCAATCCCGAGAGAAGCTGACATAGGATGGGATGGAATGGGATGGGATGGGAGGTGTTGGCACGTCACTCCAATATCACAGGGCTCATGGTACTGGTAGGGTATACCTTCCTCTTCTGATGTTCCTGCATCCAGGGAGAACACGTTGAGAGAAAAGACACAAGGTCAAGCGACATCAATAACAATATGAAAAAATACATGTTGACCACCAACAGTTATTGACTTAGAAACATGTTATAAGGCCCATCAACGCTCAACTAGCATAAAAGGAAGGGCTTTACACACAAATATGAAATGTAATAATTAGGGCTGGGTTTTAAAAAATCTGATTTTCTGATTCAAATCGATCTTCATTTGAATGATCTGATATCAATTCATAAAATCGATCTTTTGATATTTGCCTTTTCCCGTGGACGCGTGAAGCTTTAACCCCGTTAGTCTTCGTGCAACGAGGCCTGAAGCCACTTAACTGTCGAAACTGTGATATTGACACTTGTATACTCTCATACAACTCATTTGGTATCAATGCCTTTTGAAAAGTAACAAGTTATTTTATAATAATATGTTTCTGCCAATGAACAACAACAGGGGTAAGACGAGTGAGACCTAGGACACATGAAGGCTGAGTCCGACCGGAAACATGGTGTGGTGTGGTGCTACTTTTCACCAATGTATAGCCTGATGCACCATCTGTGACAAGAAGGTACCACACAGCAGCAACACTAGTAACCTGTTTAAACACTTAAAAACCACACATCCCGAAAGGAAGTGGAGTGACAACAAGATGCCCAGAAAACCAAGTCACTTGCACCACTTGGTCAGACAGGAGGCAGAACAGAAAACCAAGTCATCTGCACCACCCGGTCAGACAGGAGGCAGAACATATCCAGGCGGCCTCGTCCATTTACATTACATTGCAGTGACGAGTGCTCATAATAAGCTATAAATGCGACGCATGCCAAGGCATTTGAAAAGAATGAGAGAATTTACATATTTAAATGTGATTTTCATTTTGTTTCGATTTCAATGTATTTTTTTCTTCCAATTAATAAGCATTATTTACATTAAAACGTGTAATTTAAATGTTTCTTACTGTCCAATTATTGTATTTTGAAACTGCAATACTGCGATGCGGTGGGAACGCAATTTAAAAATCCTCGCCGTGAGCCTTGGGGGGCTCCGTAGAGAAGCTGCCATGCGCTCTTATGTCAATTCCAGTCATATTCTTATAGTAATGCCTGTTTCCCCTGACCGTCAGAATGGTGGGCAGAGAAGCTGTCTGTGAACCAGCTTATCTTGGAAACACGCATGCGTAACACTGCCACCAGCGAGCTGATTGGCCCTTCCCTTGCACACAGTACTTTATTTACTGTTCTGGGAGGAAACGGGTTAAGTCCTTTATGGGCAATGTCACTTAAGGGGTAGTCGTTATCCAGTCCAGGGGTCGGTACACAGGGCAGGCTCTCGTCCAATCCAGGGGTCAAGGCAGGAGAAGGGTTCTCAGACAGATGGGGGTCCACGCTTTCGGCAATCTCCTCTCTCTCCCTCCCTCCCTCTGCCCTGTCGCCCCGTGTTCTGATTGGCCCTGCCTGTTCCCCCTAATTGCCTCAGCTGCTTCCCATCTATCGCTGATTGGGGCGGACGTCCGTATATGGGCCTCAGCGTCCATGCAGGGAACAACACGTACTCTTTTACCTCTCCCCTCCTAAACTCCCTCCGTCTGCCGCAGTGTCTTGAAGGCAGCCTTACAATCTCCAAGAAGTGAGACAGCATCATGAAGGGGCTTTAGTTTCATGGACTTTACAGTTTACAGGTTTTACAAGACTGTTTTTCAACCAAACCAAACAGATTTCTTCCAATATTTTCAGATTCAGAGCCTTTTTCAATTTCTGATTGTTGGTTTACTTTTACTTGTGAATTAATATATGGTTGTTTGTCTTCTTTTGGTCATTTCTCTTCTGATACACTGCTGTAGTGTGTTGGTCAACTGCTTTGGGGTCAGTTCTTAATATAAACATTAATATTTTCAATAATGCACCAGGTTAGAGGGTTCCTTGTACAATTAGCTCTCTGAGAATTTCAAGCAAAATTGGTATTGTAACTGAAACATCCCTAACCGAATAGATATTGAATCAAATCGAATCGAAAATCGAATCAAACTGAAAGCTGAATCGAATGTTAAATCGAATTGGGACCTTGTGAATCAGAATCTAATCGAATTGGGAAATCAGTGGCGATACCCAGCCCTAGTCCTTTCTGGCTTTGTGGTCTTGTACCCCCTGCCATACAGTATGAAACTGCTGTGTGGCTGTTAGTCGGATTTGTGACAATGTGTTTGCTTGGTCTCTCAGATTCAGCAGATCGGTTCTGTTATGAGAAGCTAAACGCTGAGGGAACGGAGAAAGGCAACTGTGGACTGGGTCCCAATGGCCAGGGCTGGCTGCAGTGCAACAAGCCGTGAGTCACTCTTGTAAAAAGGTGCTGGCAGTTTGGAAAAAGCACAATAGTGTGAACACACCCCAACTTTGATGCACACCGTTCTCTGCCATTCCCATTGTCCCCTATTTCAGGGATGTGTTATGTGGCTTCCTGTTCTGTGCCAACCTGTCAATGACGCCAACGTTTGGAGACCTGCAGGGCGAGGTGACCAGCCTGACCATTTACCACCAGAACAAGTACCTGGACTGCCGGTGAGTGGGACAAGCCAGCACACTGATCTCCTACAGTGAAAAGAACAGAGTTTGAACTATATAATGTCCCTCAATCACTATGTTTATCGCCCCTCCTCCACCTCTCTGATGTGTCTGTGTCGATGCTTTGCTCAGAGGCGGCCATGCTCTGCTGGAGGACGGCTCAGACCTGGGTTATGTGGAGGACGGCACTCCTTGTGGTCCCAACATGATGTGTTTGGAGCGACGCTGCCTGCCTATGGCAGCCTTCAACCTCAGCACCTGCCCCGGATCCAACTTCGGACACACCTGCTCCGACCACGGGGTAAAAGTCCTAAACATAGCTTTTCACTGAACTGGCAAGTTAGTGTTTTTTTGTGATATAACTGAAAAACCATACTTCTTTGAGCATCTACATGGTGGTTCTCCTACTAACTAATGTGTCTCTCTCTCTCTCTGAACATGCTAGTCTCTTTCTCTTTTCTTCTATCTGAATTGATTTTCCTCTGTCTCTCTTTCTCTATTTTAGACTTGCAGTAATGAGGTCAAGTGTATCTGTGACAGGGACTACACGGGGAAGGACTGCAGTGTCTTTGACCCCATCCCTGAGCCTACGGTCCCAACGGGCCCAGAGAAGAAAGGTCCATAGCACTCTCACTCTGCTTATCTGTCTGTTTCATATCCCACTCATAGTCTCTACCCATCATCACTGTAGCTTCTCTGTATACTGAAGTGTTTTCCGCTCTTGCAAAAATCACAGTTCACCTAATTATGTATGAATCAGTTGTGAGAAGCTTAACATTGATGTTTGGACCACACAGTGTTTTCCTTCCTGCTGAGTCTTTGTTTGTGGGAGCGCGTGGGTGTGTTGGGACACATTTATTGGTTAGAGCATATGTGCATGTGCATTCGTGTGAGTGCCAGTGTGTATGCGTGCGGTGGTATGTCTTGCAGGCACTGCCATCTTCAAGTGTCTTCCTTACTTTCTTGCAGTCTGCCAATGGCACAGAGCAATTGAGCAGCTGCTCTCATAGGGCAAAAAACCAAAGCCACCCTGAGCAAGAGGGTGTCCAGCTGAAAGAGCAGGAGAGGGGGAATGAGAACAAAGTAATAAAACACGCTCTCCTTTTTTTAACTGTTGTCTCCCTGACCTCCCTCGCTCACCCGCCCGTTCTCCCACCTCCACCCCACATGCTGGACCCTCTCTCCTCTCTTTCCCTTCATCTCGCTCTCTCCGTCTGCAGGTATCTTATGATCTGTCTCGCTCTATCTCCCTAGTTGATGTTGTCGATGCACAGTGTTGATGCTGTCCTCTGATGTGTGTTTTTAGTGGTGTTGTTTTGTTTCTGCCCCTCTTCCTCCGCAACCCCCCCCCCCC
>OMOT01080321.1:0-10485 GCA_900312575.1 Acanthochaenus luetkenii
GCATTTAGAGACGCCTTTATCCAAAGCGACCTACATGTCATACCGTTGGCGGAGGCAGCCATGCAAGGTACCAACCTGCTCAACGGGAGCAATTCGGGGTTAGGTGTCTTGCTCAAGGACACTACAACAGATTTTTCCCGGGAGGAGCTGGACTCGAGCCGTCGACCTTGCAGTTGCGGGGCGGGAACTCTACCTCCTGAGCTACTGCCGCCCCCATACAAGTATACATTGCATGCATCATATACATAGTACATCACACCATGCACCACACTACACACAAACACATATATTTGCATGTCTTTGACTGTGGGAGGAAACCGGAGCATCCGGAGGAATCCCACGTGAACACGGGGAGAACATGCAAACTCCACACAGAAAGGGCCAGGCGAGATTTGAACCCAGGACCTTCTTGCTGTGAGGCGACAATGCTAACCACTGCGCCACCATGCCGCCCATTACTAAGTAATTAATGGCCTGTAATTTAAAGGGTTACCAAAATGTTCGCAAATTAATGTCATAATTAGTATACCTTGTTATGTTTAATATATGTGATTTTGTTGCGATAGCCTTTTCACGTGACACATGAAATCTGGAAAAATGCATTAAACCTTTGAGACAAATCTAGCCCTGTGTTAAATCTTTCAGTTATCCATTAGCTGATTATCACCTTTTGTCTCACTATAGCAGCTGCAATACTGGAGAGGGTTGGAAAGCCAAATATCATGCTGCAAATGGTGGGTACTTCAGAAAATGTTTCTCTAATGGATCTTGAAAATAGAAAAACGTAATGAAACCATTTACTAACAGATCTCTGAACTGATGTGCCTGTCTCAGGATGTCTTTCACTGGCAAATAATGGATGGGAACCTGACACATAACATACAGAAGTATTTCCCCCTTATTGGTGAGTGGGTACTGAGATAAAAATGTCAATTTAAAAGAGATTTACTTGTTGTTGAGTGTTGTATTACTTTTATAATATCAAAGACTAGAGAAGCGTTAGCATGACTGTAAGGTTGCTGATTTAATGCCTTGACAGGGTGGGAAAATCTGGGCAGCAGAAGTAAATACAAAATGACAATAACAGCTGCTGATGTGCCTTTGAGCCAGGCACTTAACCTCCATCTGCTTCACTGGCTATCAGTAGAAAGCTGGTTGTACTGGGCAGCTCTCAGTGGCCGACTGTAGAACTAGGCTTCCCACTTTTCATGGAATATCTGGGATTTTGAGAGGTGTATTCCAAACAGGGAAAGTGAGTGAATTCTTTTCACTTTACAGGAATATAGCAGAATGTGTTTTACAACTTGTTTCACACACGCATTGTATTAGACTGTTTACAGCCCAACTGGAGTGGAAACCAGACTGAAAAACAATATTAACAAACCAGGAAGGAAGACAATTTTTTGGTCATGGAAGTGCTTTGATTTAGTCATGGAAAGTCATGGAATTTTAAATCAGGGCCATAGTGGGAGCTCTGGTATAAGACTGTGGTTGTACTGGTCAGCTCCTAGGTGTGAATGTGAAGCAGGGTGCTTAGTCAACCCTCTCTAGGTAAATAAACCACAATTAGCACCAACATAAGGTAAAGCATCCTTCTTTTTCTTCAGGCCACATACAAATTGCTCAGGTTCCAGGCCGTAATGAACCAGACAGTGCCGGAGAGCTGAACTACCGCTACCTGTTCAATACACTGGAGAAACAGGACTACCAGGGATACATTGGCTGTGAATACAAGCCACTAGGTGAGGGTCAAAGGTAGGGTTGGGCCGGTTTCCGGTTTTACAGGTGTCATCTGGTGTGCAATCTCACACCGGTTTCATTTTATACAACCGATGGTACCGGCATTTATTATGAGATCGTCTGGCCCTCCAAAAAAAAAACCCTGCACAGACGCTAAATGGATTAACTTGTATTGCAACGTGATAAATATAATATTTCATAAACTGAGCACTAGTTGCACCTGTGCGCTACATGTGCAGAGTTGGTTAGAAATACAGTTGGGACCAAGAAATCAAGATCAAAGTAAAGCTGGGGGGGGGCGACACCGTGTTGTTTTTTGCTAAGTTGAGGAGCAAGCAGTCATGCTCGCAAGGCTAACCAGCAGCAGTTAGTGAAGAGGAAGCTTCTCATCCTCCTCCTAAAAATAAAACATTGCGAGCACGACAGCCACTGCCATGACCACTTAAACAGTTGCCACGGAGATGGAAATGTACGAACAGGAGACTGAGATTGAAGCCGACCCATTAGACTTGTGGAAAATCAACGAGTCCCGCGTTCCACTGCTGTCAAATGTAGCGCAGAAATATTTGCGTAGTATCACTCCATCAGAAAGACTGTTCAGTACAACGGGGAATGTGGTCTCTGAAACAAAGTGGACATGCTCGTATTTCTGGCCAAGAATCTGAAGGCTATTCATGCCCTGAGGTACCCTAGACCCATGGCAGGAAGGCTTTAAATAGCATTTTATATTCTGATTGCCTTAAGTGTGAGTACTGAGACAAATGTATGCGTATTTCATTTGTTTTACTATTTGTTTTTTATTTGACCTTTATTTGTATTTTTTGTACAATTTGCTGTTTCTAAAACGTTTCGTAGCCTACACATTTGCACTAGGCTGGAGCCTTATTTGATCTATTTTCATGCCAATGACATTTTATATGGAACTGAATTAACAAGACCAAGTGTACTTCGGTTTCAGACTACGTTTTTGATGCTTATTGATTATAATCAGTTCGTTTTAGTGGCCATGTTGTTTTTTTATTTGTTTTGTGTATTGTTGTTGCATTTAACAAGGTAAACTGTTCAAAGAATGATTGAATGTTTGTTGTGTTGAGGAATAAAAACCAATGTGTCACTTCAGTGTTCAGTATTTGCGCCATCTTATGGTGAGAAGTCAGTGTTTGGCCACATATCAAACCGGTTTCAAAATTCTTACACCGACCCAACCCTAGTCAAATGTCATAATATAATTATGAGTTACACAGCCAATTTTATTTTCATTTTAAATGTTTTTTTGTTTTGTTTTGTAATCATAAAATGATTTATTTATCATTCCTGTCTACTTTAGGATCTACAAATGAAGGTCTTGGTTGGGTGAAAGATTATTGGAAACACAGCAAGTGATGACCAGAGGAGGTGATGGACCACAAAGCCTGTTGATCTCATGCCTTGAACATATATTAAAAGTCTTAGACTGCTCATTCTGTGCAAAGACAAGAGTTTGTGTGCCTATTAAATTAGTCAGCCAACTGCTTACAGGAAAACGGTATAATTAAATATGTCATTGTAATAAAAAAGTTGGTGATTAAATATTTCATGTGTTTAGTATCTATGCCTTCCGTAAACCTTCAGAAGGACCACAAGCTGTTATTTTTCCTTGCATTTGGGCTTCAGAATGGATTCCAATTGCCTTATTTGTTCCTGAAGTTAAACTGCATGACAAAATCAGATTTTATTATCAGATCCAGCACACAACTGGCGCTCCTTATACGCTGAACATGGAATTGCGGAGGGTCCCGCCCATCCTTTTTTTCTTGATGAAATTATATATAAATATTTTCTTGTTTGTTACATTGTTCACAAACATAAAGCCAATCAATGTCGCCAAGCCAAGAGGTCCCCATCTAAATGGGTTTATATCAGTGGATGGATTTGCTTGGTGTGCTGAATCATTATGTGCTACATAATGATGACACGATGGCGCCTCCCACAATAAACAATTTATCCGGAACTACGAAAAGAAAATGTAAGCAGGCCAGGCTTGAAAGCAGAAATCATGATTCAGGTATGTGTCATGGTGTTATTAATTACAAATGAAGTAATGTTAATGATACAAATATTCTTTAGCCTTTCACAGCCATTAAGCTGCAGACGGTGAACTCCAAGCCAGATGTGGCTAATTGGCATGCATCCACGATGGATAGCCTACATTATTACTATACTGTATCACTATATCCAGGATTTGGCAGGTGGGGGAACCCTAAGTTACGGTGTAGCGGGGGGGGAAATGACTCCTAAAAAAACTCCCAAATTGACTTGTACTGTGAGCTCCGGTGGACTTGTTGTCTTTATGGACAGGTTATGCTGTGCTGCTGTGGCTCTGGGCTGTGCTGCTGCTCTCTACAATATATTAGCAGATGTTACATGGGCTATCATGGCTGATTTCCAACCCCTAGCCATAGTATAAAAGTGGAATTTGGCAAGTGATTCTAAAGAGCATCATCAGCTTAAACTCATCGATTTTTGAATTGAATTGAAGTATGTTTATTTCGAACAATAAAAGGATTCAAACAAACACACTAAAAACAAGTACAACAGCAAAATACAAGAATAAAACAACAAACCAATTACAAGTGCATAATAAATAAATAAATGATCCTTTATGTTTGCTCGAAAAGGAGTAAGAAGAAGCCAAGGCTTATCGAGTCCTACCCCCCATGTACATCTTCATCATAAGTAGATAATCAAATCACTACTTTTTACATAAATTAATAATCAACCTATCAAATAAATAAACCCTACCAGTGAGACTCACCCTCCTCACTACTGTACCTCCCAAAAACAACTTTTCTGTACTTGTAAATTGTGTTATATCTTTACTTATCCTAATCTCCTCCAACCCATTCCATAAAGCTACCCCATAAACTGATGACTGCTACCCTTGACCTAACAGAGACCATAGATTAGTCCATTACTGTAAACTTGACCACAATACTGCAAAGTACCCAGTTCCATAGCCTGTATTCTCACACAGCGTTTGAATAACACAAAAATGATCACAATTGAATTTATTGTCAAAGAGATTTGTGACTTGCACTGTGTGTCCATTCAGACCTGAGGTGACTTGGAGGGATGAAAGGCAGAGACGTGGCTGAGCGCGCTGAGCGCGCTGACGGCCACACTGAAATAATTATTTGACAAATATTCTTGGCATGGTGGGTCATGATCTTACCGTGGCCGGCTGCCATGGTAGAATAGAGCAGTGGCGTGTCGTCCATTAGGGGCCCCACCTGCAGTCCCAATTGGAAAATAACTTCTAATAAATACATTTGAAAAGTATGGCACTGTATGTGTATAGAACTCAATTGTTATATTCACACAAATGATATATTATAATAGAAAAGTGGGATGAAAAAACACTGCTTGCAGCCTTTGTCTGTGTGCCGAAGGGCGTATTTTTCTCCGCCTGACGGGAGCAGCGAGAGTTTAATGCAGCCACACCATCCCACACTGGATTGGTTGACAGAATTCAATGTATTGTAGGGCGTAGAAGACATATGCCCGATTTGGTTGATGCCGCTAGTTGTAGGTGGAAGAGCAGGAAGTCGGGAGAGTAAAGTTATCTAGCTGTTAGTGGCTAATGTAACAATGGTTAATGTGCCAGAGGAACAACCTGCTGCTAACATTGTTGATTCTTTGTTTGAAAAACCATTTGAACGAAGAAGTTTGTCTGACAAGCTTATTGTGAAGCAGTTGGGTCCAGATCAGCATGAGAACCTCAACATTCGACAGCCCTCTGGTGATCGTGGCAAATCATACAGGAATCATCAGGAACTTTGCTATCAACTGGTATGCGAGAAAGCCACGGCTCTGTGGTTGTGTCAAGCGGCGTGTTGTTTTGTGCTTCCCAAACGTCCACATCGGACAAGGCTTGGACTGAAACGAGTGAGCCAAAATGAAGACAGCAAGCCGGATAGAGCCGAGAAACTAGCCATGTTTGAGGAGCGCTAACATTGCTAGCCAACTTAGCGACAGCTACAGGTTCGGCATTGCTAAGCACAATGAAAAGGTGTACAGGAGCTATATACTTTCAAGGATTATTGACTGTTTGAGGAACATATGAACTTGGATTACGTGGCCAGATTCGCATCATTGAAAGAACAATGGGCCAAATTCAACTATAAGTGAGTAGCTCCTATGGGGAGCAGCCTTGATTTGGAGTAGAGAAACATGACTGAAATAATATTGAATCTATTTCCCTACATGCACTTGGAACAATCAGAAGGGGCTGGTGAAATTAATTTAGATATTTTCCAAATGCTTATCGCTTAACATGTTGTACTGTAGGCCTAGGTTACAAGGCCGTAAGTAAATACTGTATAGGCCTAGTTTTTTTTCTCATGAATTATTTGATGTGGAACACTCAGTGTACTGGTGTGAATATTTACGTATATTTGCTGGCAACTTTCCCACTTTTGCGCTATTAATTGAATGAGATGTATATGGCTGCGAATGATGTTTACGGGTGGAAATTTGATTTCTTTGTGAAACTTGATTAGTTGTGGCTAAAATAGTTTCAAATGTAAAAATGCACTAATAACCTGTCATTTTAATTTGTCTAATTCAATTCATGCATGTTATGCCTATATTACATAAATGAAATATAGTGTCAGACAATGATATGCAAACGGAAAAATAAAAGAGTTCTGTAAATATATACTGTTTGTTTTTATTTAGAAGTTTGGAAGTAGACTAGTATGTTTCTTAAAAAAAGAACCAAAAATGATTGAATGATGAATCTATGCCTGCTGTGTGAAAAATGATCATCTGACGTGCTGGATTCAAAGCAGCCCCACCTAGCGGAAAAGTCACGACACGCCACTGGAATAGAGTAACAACTGGTAGACCATAGAGGAAGATGGATGGTCAAGTCAGTTACCTCTGTTATAGAGATAATATTTTGTTACATAGCTGCATTTTCAATTCATATTGTACAGAAGAGGCATACTTTAAATAAATACATAACAATTATGAAGCATCTTTGAGTGAACTTGGGAAGCAAAATGTGGTCAGCCTATATTACAAATTGACTCTGTGTTTGGGTCCTCTCAGTTCCCAACATTAACAAATGGGATATTGTTATGATTTGAACATCCAATTATTTACAAATGTGAGTAAAAATGTTGATAATCATCACTGATGTTATTGGGGACATGTAGAACAGGAATATGGTGGAGTTTGCAGATAACAAATAAATTTGACCTTTTTATAGCTATTTTAAAATCTGCCAATGTAGAACTGAATGGGATATTTTAATTTATGTTGACTTTATAAAAAAAGCTGTAGTTAAAGATCCAAAAAATAATGACAGGTGTATGTATTTCAACAAAGGGAAAAAATGTTGAACCTTTCCTGGTTTAAAGCTTCGATGGCATTCGAGTATCGATTTTTGAGTTTACATCGATTCAAAAACCGCCCACACGCTTTACCGTATAAATTGCTTTAGACGCTCAATACCTTTTAAGTGTAGATAGCACGACTGTGCGTCTCCAAAGTGTAGATGGCGTGACCACATTTGTTTTTTAAAGATTGGACTGTTTAGAAACAAAATCTGTGTGGGGTTAAATACCATACAAGGAATAGTACAAGGTACGATGCTCAATGGGATGGATCAGTTGAAGGAGATACGTATCGGGTGGAGATCGATATAGACATCCTATTATTATTATTATATCCCTTTTTGGGGGAGGGAAATGTATGGATAACACTGTTATTTGACAGGCATGTCTTGGTACATCTGATGAGGACAAACTATACCCCCTTACTGCTGAAGAATGGGGGATGTGGTTTACTACAGGATTTCTAATCCATTGGAGTGATTGGGAGAGAACACAAGATGTTTTTTCACGTATCAATGTCTTATTCAAGTGGTATAAGGGGGCAGCAGTAGCTCAGGAGGTAGAGTTCCCGCCCCGCAACCGCAAGGTCGGCGGTTCGAGTCCAGCTCCTCCCGGGGATAAATCTGTCGTAGTGTCCTTGAGCAAGACACCAAACCCCCAAATTGCTCCCCGACGCCGTAATGGCAGCCCTCTGCTCCGGCCCCCCTAGCATGTGTGTGTTGTGCAATTACTTGTGTGTATCCGGAGGGGATCCGTGATGGGTTAAATGCAGATAATAATTTCACTAGGTGTGTGCGGTGCTCTGTGCATGTGTGTGACAATAAAGGATCAATTACATTTTAATTAAATTAAATTATAAGACCTGCAAAACCTACGAAGACATAAAACCTTTTCTCTCATATAACAAGTGAAATTTCATTGTTCTTGAAATAACCAGGGCAAAGGCAGCAATCAATTCATGCTAGGTTATAAAATGGTCGGGATATAAAAAGAATGAAGAAGGAGGGAGGTGGACTAGGCAATGCACATTGTACACGAGTGCATCTTTGCCATAGATCTCATCAATAGTGCTGCCCCAGTCCCAGTTTGTTTCCAAGGTATAACCTTTTCTAGAAAATTAATTAAGCATTAAGCCAACAATAGAATGTACATACGCTGTAATCTTTCTCCTGTGGCAGTCAGCGTTGAGTAATGAATAGTTAACTACAGACACAAACACAGACAACGTCACATGCCAAGAGCACATCCCACATCAAAATAACATCTGTTTACAACAGCCACGTCACAACTATAGTAGATTCATGTTTTAGAGTATGGAGTAAAGGCATTGCCACAAAACCTCTCCTCTGGGTGAGAACAATGCATTTTTGTGTAATGGCCTGGACCTGATTGTAGATATTCAGGAAGTCTTACTTGAATGGATATATAAAGAAGTCTGACTTCTCTGAGAAGACTCTATATTCTACATATACTCCATCATTGCTTTGAACAATGTTATATGTCACACAAACATAACCTCCAATGATAAAGGTGTTGTCCCCTGTTGAGACTTTGGTGGTCCATTGGTCAGTATGCATTGTATTGACCTTTCACAGGAAGTCTGACTGGAATTGGTCCAACAAAGTGTTTTTTAAGAGCTTGATGCCAGACTAGTAGGCCTAACCAGTATAATCTGAGGATGTGGACGCTCTGGGTTTCTGACAAGTTTCTTAAGCTTCTGAAGGTGGTTTTCATAGGGAAACGCTGAAATGCGGTCCAGACAACCATGCTGCCGTACATCCCGGGGGAGATGGACTAGGCAATGCACATTGTACATGAGTGCACCTTTGCCATAAATCAAACCAAAATGGATCACAAAAGTTTGGAGTAATGTCTGAGCATATTGCCAGTAGGATACAGGGAGTTCTGGACTGACTAAAATGGCAATGGCAGAGAACAGCAGCATAAAATCATTGTACATATTACTGTCCAAATATGAAGGCAGCATAACACCGATACATTTCTCCAAGTGATCTGGGTTTTCGGGCAAATTCCATTGGAATATGGGCCGCAGGTCTTTTAAAAGATCAGACATTCTGTTCACAATGTTTGCAGGTAAACGAAAATTGAGAGGACCTCTGAGCCACATGGTCAACAACTTCCCGCTACAGCCCCCAAACAAACCAAATGCATATAGTCATGTGGGAACACCATGCCAACACTTGAGTCATGGTGATGACTATGGGGATGCTCTTCATTAAGCTTCTGTGGAAATGATTCATCTGTCCTGAGCTTGCTATCAGTTAATGGAAAGGTCATTCTTTTGTTCAGAGAGTGCCCTTTCTGCTCACATTTGTCACAACCACAATAACCATTATGAGGCTTTATTTTCTTAATGAATGCCCTGGCAGGTGCATCATATATAACTGAATCTACCTTCAGAAACAGCCTTTTGCCATAAAAAGCTCCTTTCTAATTCCTGTAGCTCAACAACAAAATCTTTCATAAATTCTTCAGCTGAATTGGGTTTAGCTGGTCCACAAAATAATCCAATAATGACCAGTTTTTTCATTGGAACACTGAGTAAGAGTCCCAAGATAGGCCAAAGTTTAATACAACTGCTTTTAAATAAGGGCAACCTGTCCACATTGATCTGCAACTTCAAGGTAAAACCAGTTGATGATCTGAGATAATGTCTTCTTCTTAATGGAAGAAAGGATGACAAAATAGTGATAAAGCCCACCAATCTTTTTTATAATAGTGTACTTAGTCTTGTTCCTAAGGATGGTTCTTGCATCCTTTGGGAGATCAGGGTGGTATAATTTCAACAAGCCTAAAAGTACTGTAAGAGCAGGTAGGGAAATTCCAAAAGTTAGCGCCCAATTACAGATACTGTCACTGAGGGTACATGGTTCATCTAAGGCAGGGGTCTCAAACTCAACTTACATGGGGGCCGCTGGAGGTAGAGGCTGGGTGAGGCTGGGCCGCATCAAGAATTCCACAAAAAAAGGGTTTCAAGTATTCCAAAAAAGTACAACTGATCCAATCTTCTCAATCTTTACTAATAACAAGTCAGAACATGCAGAACATGAACGGTTCTTCAGAACATAGGCTTCTCTTACTTCCTCCTACTCCTTGCTGCCAGAGACTTGGCAGCGCTTCCTCTCACACAGCTGAGCCACATTTGGCTTGAGGGAGGAAGCAACTGAGACCCTCAGTATGGCTTTAAGATGCTCATCTTTAAGTTTGGACCTGAACTTTGACTTATTAAAGTTCATTGTGGAGAAGAGCTTTTCACACAGATAGGTGCTGCCAAAAAGGCACATGATCCGCTTGAACATCCTGGAAAGCTCAGGGAAGGTGGGGGGCAATTCTCTCAAAAATTGTC
>OMOT01080327.1:0-11382 GCA_900312575.1 Acanthochaenus luetkenii
GTTTACTTTTACTTATTAATTAATATATGGTTGTTTGTCTCTCTTGGTCTTTTCTCTTCTGATACACTGCTATAGTGTGTTGGTCATGTTAAATAAAAAGTACATTAATGTAACTGCTTTGGGGTCAGTTCTTAATATAAACATTACTATTTTTAATAATGC
This sequence comes from Acanthochaenus luetkenii, assembly GCA_900312575.1. Classification (NCBI taxonomy): domain Eukaryota; kingdom Metazoa; phylum Chordata; class Actinopteri; order Beryciformes; family Stephanoberycidae; genus Acanthochaenus; species Acanthochaenus luetkenii. The sequence continues at coordinate 163 of OMOT01080327.1, forward strand.
ACCAGGTTAGTGTTCCTTGCACAATTTACAGCATTAGTTATCTGAGAATCTCTTTCATATCCAAGCAAAATTGGTATTGTAACTGAAATATCCTGAACCGCATGGATATTGAATAAAATCAGTGGCGATACACAACCCTAGAGGTGTGTGGTTATTTTACATTATTATTATTTTAATATATTATTACCCAACAAAACTCTTGTTTTAATCATTTCTAATTGTTACGCCCAGCAAAATCATTCTGAAAAATATATGACTGCAGTCACAAAACAATCCATTACAGCTCTAACATTTATTTGAGCCTATTTTAACCAAACAAAACATTCACAGCCACTAAAGAAAATCAAACTTGACACTAATTGAGTCTTATTTCCCTCTTTTCTTCATCACTGCTTTAACTGGCAGTTTACTTTCTGGCAGATGATCTCCCATATAGTGTTCTTTTTTGTCATATTCAGATTTCTTTGCTGTAGCTCATCCAGATGTTTCTTTGCCTCTTCCACCTCTTAATTCATTTTGCGGTTGCAGTTCTGTTGCCCGTCCAAACTCTCCATGGTGCAAACCATTACACGCAAAACCCTCATACTGCTGTATCAACCACGTTTGCACCTGTTGTCATTTACGATATAATTTTTAGTAAATCACCGGCGCAAACTTTTAGAAAGCACACGTACATTTGTACAGTTTATTTGGATCTTAGTAACGTTAGATCCGGACCCAAGAGTAGCGCATCGAGTCTGTCAGACGGTAGACACGAACACTCCAGCTAAGGAACCACACTGCCTTGCTAGCTTCTCTCACTGACTCAACTCAAACAGCTGCTGATACTGGTTGATGTTACTGTAGCTAATGTTAGCTAGCAAACATCAGCTAACCGCTAGCGAACATAAAGAGCGACCTGTAATTCAACACAGAGAAAATGAAGACTGGTGACGATTCTAAATGTGTTTTATTGTTGCCGTCGTTGCGTACTAGTATTTCAATTACATAGTCGTGTCCCCCCGTCCCCCCTGTGATTTCCGCCTATGACTGTACTCGTATGCAAGTGAGTGTGTGTGTGTAAGAGCACAGAAAGAGAGGCAAATGAGATTGGGTTTGCGGCATTTAAATTCCTCTAAAAACACATTTGCCACAATATAAATCTCACTCCATACTTTCTTGAGCACCTACTGATAGCAGAACCGATAACGTAGGATCTTATCAATTTTTTAAACTAATTTAGAACCGGTTCCCATTTAGAACAGGGTTTCGGGGGGCATCCCTAACCAATAGACATTTTTCTATCATGCCACGATATACAGTACGTTGCTTCCAGAGGCAGTTTGTAACTCGGTAGTGAATGTTGCATCCGAGGACAGATTTGTACGCGCTATGCGCTTCAGCACCCGGAGGTCCTGTTCTGTGAGCTCGTGTGGCCTGTTACCACTTAGCGTCTGAGCTGTTGTTGCTGCTAGACGTTTCCACTTCACAATAGCAGCACTTACAGTTGACCGGTGCAGCTCTAGCAGCGCATACATTTGACAAACTAACTTGGAAAGGTGGCTTATCACTGAGCTCTTCAGTATGGCCCATTCTACTGCCAATGTTAGTCTAAGGAGATTACATGGCTTCGTGCTTGATTATATATACCTGTCAGCAATGGGTGTGGCTGAAATAGCCTAATCTACTAATTGGAAGGGGTGTATGCATACTTTTAGCCATATAGTGAACATATACCTACAATATACACAAAGAAGCAGGCAAAATATGCAGCCTGTCACTGCCTGGGGCTGTTGGAGCGCTGTGTGGTGACTTTAAATGTCATGATGTGTGTCGGCCTAGAATGGCTTAATGGCACTCACACATTTCACTGGCCTGACAGTGATGAAGCTAAACTGGAGCCACTGATAAGCAGACACAAATCCTCTCCAGTTTAACGTGTACACACCCCCAGACTCCTACAAATATAATTTGTTGTTGTAACGTTACAAAACGAACCCTTTTTAGTTTAGGCTACAGCCACAGTGCGATACACTTTATGTATTATTAGTAGTAGTAGCCTGTGTTATAATAGACGATGTATTATAATAATAGTAGCCTAACCTAGTCCGTAATTATTACGAGAGGCATCTCACATTACATAATCTGGACATGGTTGAAGGTCTGTCACAATAACAAAAACACTGTGATGTTTATTTCATGAAAACATTTTGTAACAGTAAAGTATATTATATTATATTCTAACTAGGGCTGCACGATGATATCGGCACGACATCGTTAACGGCAGATAATGGCTTCAAAATGAACTATCGGCTTATCATCGGAAATGTCATTTCGGCTGATATGACTGGCCGATAAAAAGACGCTTTAATTATGCCCAAATGCTTGACTGAATGCTCAACGCTATGTTCCCGGTGCGAGGGTGCGCAGCTGCTGCTCTCATCATCACGTCTGCTGCGTCGAGCATGAAAGAGGGAAAACAAACATGTCTGCGGTGTGGAGGTTTTTTAAAGTGTCCGAAACAGAAGCCAAAGTTGCTATTTGCAATGCTTGCTCGGCGTCGGTCACGTTGCATTCCTTCAACACTACAAACTTAATTACCCATCTGAAGAGCCGTCATACCGACCATTAAGACGAATGAACAATGAGACGAAACAACCGGCAGCAGCGGAAAAGACACCAGCAGCCTCTTCTTCAGTTCTTTGATAAGGGCAGAAAATACAACCACGACCACCAAGCTCATTCAACAGTGTGAAAAAGAGACACTATGTCTATTTATGTCCTTTCAGTGCGCTTTAATTGATCTACAGTTGTACAATGCACTTACTTTCACATGATCCCTGTGGACCGGGATTATTTTTTGCAACTTGTGAAATGGGTCAAATTTGCCCTAGTTGTGGTTATTGTCAGGACTGTCTCAGGGAGAGCACCATCCAAGCCCGTTCAAGTAGGATGAATCTTGTTTGGATCAGTTGTGTTTGAAAGAAACATTCGTTACATAAATAAAGAATATGGCATGTTTTACATAACCTAAGTTGAAGTAGTATTCTTATTTTGCCCAGTGAATGTGTACATTTTGAAAAGCATTGTATGTCTGTATCTGCACCTGGGCCATCACGATAAGAGTAGACCAAATAATGTGTTAATTCCACTACAGAAGAGGCTTGATGATCGCTGAAATTAGGTGGGAAAAAATGTGCGCCTATATCGGCATTGGCAATTGGCCAAGAGAGTTTTAAAATATCTGCATAATCAGATATCGGTGAAACATCCAATATCGTGCATCCCTAATTCTAACCTGTATTTGCCTCCTAACGTTAATCCTTCATAACTGCTTGCTTACTTACTAACAGCTACCTGAGTTTCTGACTAGTATCATTGGCCACTGTGGCTATGACGTCATGTTACGGTTAACCGCAGGTACACGCCAAAGTTCGAAGTGTAAAAGTGTCAAAAAAACACCAAACCAAAACCCCCATCCATATAGTGTGTGTGTGTGTGTGTGTGTGTGTGTGTGTGTGTGTGTGTGTGTGTGTGGTCTCACTAATGCTCATATTGAATTGGGAACAACAGTCTTGCACAGCTTGCATAAAGCCTGATGACAAGGCTAATAACTTTTAAAGACCCTTTTCACTGCTTGACTGTAACCGTGCTAAGATTTAGAAATATAAAATCCTATGGCTTACATATCCTGTAGTATTGTTCTGTAGTATGCATTAAGACACAATGCATGCTTGTATGCTTTAGTCTGCACAGAAAAGCACACAGAAAAGCACACAGAAAAGGCTGGCGATATTCTCCAGGATACTTCTAAAACAAGTATGCAGTCAGATAATGAGTAGAATAATATAACCGAGGCCATGATCTGAGAAAATGCTGACATCAAATCACGCAGACACACACAGAGCAGGATTTCAAAGGGAAGAATCCTCACAGCTTTTAATAAATAGTTCCTGTTCTAATTATGGCCACACAGCAGTTACCAATATTGCTCTAAAGTGAATATGTTTTCTCTGGCAGGGCAGAAGTAGCCTCTTTTAATGAAAATGTGTTTCTATTTTAGTTGATAAAGGAAATAATTTGAGTCTTTGCATCCAGATTGAAGTTTGAAGATTCAAAATGCCAACAGTCAAAATTACGAGGTCATGGTTTCTTGCATTGTGCTCAGTCATTCAGGAAATACATATTAACTTCTAATGATTAAATCCAAAAGATTTGACAACAGCCTTAAAGATGGGAAAAAACCAATCCACCTGAAATACAGAAGTATGACAACAACAGTATGAACTATATTTAGAGAATTTATAATTGTAATATGCTGTTTATTTTATATGGTAAAACATTTGTGTTAAGCTTTTAATGCTAATATATTCTGAGTTATGATACAACATATACAGGATTAATTGGTTTCTTAACATGACATTAATTAATGAGTGAATAATGTAGACTGGATCATTTACTATTAATTTGAAAATGAATTGGTAACTAAACCATTAAATAATGAAATAAAATAAATACAAAATAATGATTAATTCACCATTATTGTAAAGTGTTGCTGATTTCTGTTGTGTAGGCCTGAATTAAAACATCGCCATGCTTCCATGAGTGAAGCAATTTCAAGGTATGGATTATGCTCTGTAGCCATACACATGGTTGTGTGTGTGTGTGTGTTAAGTAGTCATTCCAGTGATGAGACTGACATTTCACCACTGTGCTTGCTCCTGTCCTTGTGTTTTCTGAGGAAGAGGTGGGGTGCAGATGTGGCCATGGATCAATGCCACCACCCATACAAATGAGCCTCAGCTCAGGATGCTGAATGAGAAAGATTACAGCAATCACTTGGGCACACAGCGGATAGGGACGTATCTGGACACGATGCGTTCAGGTGTGAAAGGCAAACAGGGCTGGGGCACAAAAAGCAAAGACAAAAGGCTTGTCTGAAAGACAGCATCACATCAATGAATACCCCTCAAAAACCTGGTATTATGGTGAGATATTTTTGGACGGGGTGACTGGAGGTATTTGAAAAGAAGGCACATTTTAAAGAAAATCAATTTGAACCCCCTTTGGCAATTGAAGACCGTGGTGGACATGAATCAAGCATTAAACTGTATCTAACATGCGAGTCCTGTGGAACTCATTGCAACATAAAACAATCAATACAGCTGCACAGGCCTGCTGGAGTCAAAGACACTCAGCTGCTCTACAATCAGGTGTTGATTAGTGTTTGGTAATGTGCACTGAATCACTGTACATGCTAATCAGAAAGTGACTGAGCCTGTGCAAGTGAGTAGCAGAGACATAAACAGAGTAGCAGAGACATTCCCTGTGCCCATACTAACTAGCTATTAGGCTTAGATTACAGTCTAAGAATTGATTCCCTCTGGTCAAAGATAAATTATGAGCCAGCCCTGATGGATGGGCAAGTCTGAGGCTATTCAAGCTTAGCAAATGGAAATATTTCATAAAGAAAAGAACAGTGAGATAGCTGAAAAATATCTCAGAAGTGAAATCTAACTCATAACTTTAAATCAGGTGCTGACAATCTAAGGCCTGCAGAAAAACATGTATCATAATCATAGTTTGCACATTTGACACACAAGAAATCCCTCATCCAGTTTACATGGGTGGGGCCTTTTTGAATAAGATGTAGAAAATATCCAGAAGGCTAGTTTTACTGACTGTCCAGAATATCTGGAATAGTATTGGCTAACTATGTAATCAAATGTCATATGACACATACTTTAATTGACATTTATTTTTACAATGTTGAGGCCTTGTGTGTGAGTGAGACAGCTCAAGGCCCTAGATACCCTGGTGGCCTTGCAGGAACAATGGACCTCATTCTGGAACATTTTCTTAAGTGTCTTCTTAAATGTCTTCTTACAAACTTTGTAAGACCAACCCTAAAAAAAGATCCCCGCCGGATTCATGAACGTGTGGAAATGTGTTCTTAACCCTCCAAAGTGTTCTCAGCTGTGCTCCCCCAATTAGGAATGCCACCGATTCTTAAATTCTGTTCTCGTACACCTGAATTTACACACAGAAACGCCAAGCCAGCTCCTTCTAAGGGCATGCAACCACAGGACCGTATGCACACAGGTTTGATTTATACCAGTAAGATGAGCTGTGGGATGTTTCTCCACTGGCTCTTACAATGTGCACACTAAGCAAGGTAAAAAAATAAAACCAACAATAGAGAACAAGACGGTATATGGACTATAAATACTAGGGTGACCAAACGTCCTCTTTTACCCAGACATGTCCTCTTTCTGGGTCCTACAACATCTGTCCGTCTGTCTGTTTTGAATGAATTCCTTAAAATGTCAGGGTTTTTGCGTTGCTTGTTCCACCGACTGTTTGCCCTGAAAATTATTATTTTTGAATATAATTTTCCGTTCCATAAGTGTAACGTTACGCACCGACAATTTAAAATGTTGTATAAGGCGCCGCACTGGCGTTACGCAGTTACCAGTTTGCATGAAACTATTCTGTAATTTCATTGATTGTTGTTCAGTTAGATCTAGTTGGCTCCTTTTCTGTAAAGTCCTTTGAGACATGCTTGTGATAAAGGGCGATATAAATAAATGAACTTGAATTTGTATTGCACGTCGCACTTAGTGAGTCTCTCCTTCGCACTGAGCGCTCACGTTGAATACAATGCAAAGTTGTTAATTATCTGTTGAGTCAGTTCATTTAGTGCAATACAATGGGATGTGCTGAGAGCAGATTCAATTGTACAGTTGAGTTAAATACATGAGTAGGCTCTACTTGTGGATCTTGATGGCCCATACGATATATTTTAGTTATGGATATTCACATGTTTATTTACAGTATAGTAATACGCACCAGGTCTGTCTTGGGCATATCCTGGTAGTCAGAGGAGTAGTATGTTGCCGTTTTCCCAAAGCCATTGTCACCAGTGGCCTTGGGTGGCTGGGCGTGTTGCCGGTACGTAGCGCTCTTTGGAGTCCAGCAGAAGAGGTTGATGGACTCATGGACACACCGCTCAATGTCAATCTCTGGGTAAAAAGAGGGTGAAGAGAATATGACAATATTACTCGGCAACAACGAATGGCACCCAACCCATGAACAATGCCATGAGCAATGGAGTAATCCAACTATTTTTTGGCCACAGACTGTTCTTCATGATATGGCTTTCTATAGTAATCATCAAGGAAACATATGGAAATTAGCTGCCTTGGCCGAAGACAGCTGCTTTTAAAAAGAAAATTGTATTGGGAATATTAATCAATAAATTGATTTACCATTTTCAAATAACAGTCATACATTTACCAGATTACTATATTTCCTTTGACATATGTTTTTAATAGAGTGGAGTGCTGTTTCTGTGAATGAATGAATGAACACATGAATGTGAGAAAGATAATAAACGTATGAGAAATCGCACCTCGGTAATTCCCTGGCACAAAACATAGATTATGCAAATGCAGTGTTTTATTGGCAAATGTGAGCAGCTCACTCAATTCCTGCCAATTACAGCAGTTTGACCTTGGCATTCTGCTGTCATGAAGAATCTTAAATAGCCGTCCAACACCTTGATTGAGCGCCATTGGCTCTTTCAGCTAATGACTGGCCATAGTCCTAGCAAAGGCCCCCCTCATCTGAGCTCTTGTCCCAAAACAAGTCAAGATGTCTTCCTCTCTCCCTCCTAACGCCTCTCCGGCAGCATCCCTCCTGCTTCTCACGTCGAGTATAGAGAGGATAAGGGAAAGGGACACGCTGGATTAGCAGAGGATTTGGGTAAATTAGGAATTCTCTCCTCCACACTCTTTCACACTCTCGGCCCCGCTCTTTTGCGGCCCGTTTTCGTGGATAATAAGTCAATCTGGCTAACGAGAGCTCCGTGGCATGATCTGCACCTGACCTGGCCCAGGCTCAAATTAAATTATACAGAAGATGTTTATTTTTCTCCCTCTGTCCCACAGTGGCATCATGGTTGGGAGGGGGTGGGGTGTTGGCTGCTCTCGCGGGTTAGGACCTCACAGGCTCGGTTACAGGGTTCATTCCAGTGAGAAACACACTGGTGGTCTGAGATTCCTCACGGAGAGGCTCGCAGACAGCTCGGGGGAAACACATTTTCCCTCCCTAGGGCGACGAACGCCGCATGCAATCACTCCTCCCTGCTAGAAAGAGGCAGGAATGAAGGAGAGGAGATTGATAGCAGCTTTAACAAGCCCTGGGCTCAGCTGGGCATTCCAAGGCAGACAATTCTATTTGGAGCAATGTTTATTTTACTTGTATTTATTTTTTTATGTATAGGAGGTCAGATAATAGCAACTGGGGCCTTAGTAGAGTAGGACTATGGTTCAAAGGAAAACAGGATTCTCCCTTAGCTTTTTTAAACATTTCTTTCTCAGCGTTTATCACGTTTCAATGATTGTTCTACGGTCAGATCAATATTGTCAGGACACCATGGATCTGACCCATAACTTACTATTGGCTGCTTGTAATGTTGGTGATCTAGGAACTGAAGCTTATTCTACAGTTGCACTCATTGTCACTCTGGACAAGACTATCAGCTGAATGCCTAAAATGTCAAATGTAACCCTGACATGCCGAGTAATGAATGCTTCGAAGTGTTCATACAGGACATTACAGAGCCATGCACTCACAACACTAAGCCTTCCAACACCAATACTCTTCTTCTCCTTCTGCTGGTGTTCCTGTGTGCGATGTTGCCATGAGCAGTTTCAGCAGCTCACGGTTGTTTTTCTCAGAATTGAATGTCTATAACTAGAGCTCATCAGTTCTGTGCCGGGCTCTGCTCATTGAGACGGATGCTAATGTCCCGTGAAGGCAAATGCCGCCGCATCATCAGTAAACATTACTGATGATGCGGCGGCATTTGCCTTCACAGGACCAGAGAGGCAGTCTGGCTGACAGGAGCAGCCTCTCCTCCAAACAAGGGAACGTTATATATTACCTAAGGCTACAAGAGTGAGCAAATGGGAACCACAAAATGAGATAAATTGCGAACAAATGGCAGGTTGAGACATATTACTGGCTCCCAGGCAAAATGTTGCAGCACAGTCTTACCTGCTTCACATGCAGACTGTGATATACTATACACTCACCACACTTTACCGAAATTAATTTAACAATATGATATTGTCATGATATCTTAATGGGCACTTACTTATTTTGCTGTGATATTTGTATAGTATCCTTCTAAAAATGATCATAGGATTACTATAGTTACTTTTTGTGAGGGGAGTTTACAGTTAAAAACGTAAGTTAACCAAGTTTAGAAGTTTAGATGATCTCGTGTACTTCTCCGGAATAATGATCAATATATGACTCACGTGGAGGGGCATTGTTTGGGGAATGACAAGATGTGCTAGACCAAGTAATCAACATCACGCCCCCTAAATCTGGACCTCTTCCCCTCCTCTTCCAACTAGACTCCCTGGGGTTATGTGTAATAGGCTTGTCAGTGAGAATCATTGTCACTGGTCCCATTCACTGTCAGAAGAAGGGAAAGAGAAGAGTGTCTGAATCATTTAAGAGACACTGTCTTGTAACTTTCTTGACCGATTTATTCTGACATTTGCAGATGGGAATAGAAAGAGCCGACATTTTTGCGCAACTGAAAGTCAAACCTGCCTATCCATCTTTCGAAGTTCATCCATCCCTTGAAGACAACATTAACATGTAAATATATTGGTGTCTGAGGTCAACAAAAACCTTAGATTAAGTCAGTATGTATAATGCAGAGTCAACTCACTATATTTTACATTGCTTGTCTACCACTAACACAGCTATCACCACTTAATATAGGCTTACTGTGCATCATGCACAGGCTTCAATAGACGAGAATGTCTGCCATGAATGACATTAATTGGAAATCGATGTGTACGTATAGGAACAGGTTTTATTGGCGACTCAAATGCATGACAGGACCTAGTTTATAATGATAACTGGCTGCTATAATAACTACAGAGCTCACCATTGCCCAAGGGAAAGGAAAGTGCACGTGTTTGCTGAATAACATTCAATTCTTTCTGAGGGGGATTTGACATAGGACGACAACATGCACATTAAAAACAGCTTGTTGTGAAAAAATTATAAACATGCTCTTTTTATTTCACATATGTGTCTGGCAGCTAGCTAGATAAGTGAGACAGGTCGTTTGTGTTCCTTGTTCTATAATGTACAGCATCAGGTTATGGGTTTTCCTGCTCACATGGAGTTCCTGTAGTTACAAGCATGTGGATTCTCAGTTGCATGAGCACATCCATTCTGCATGCCTGACAGTGGAGAGGAGCAGGTGCAGGCCACAAATCAACTGGATATCTACCATAACAGACAGTGTGTGTGTGTGTGTGTGTGTGTGTAAACCCATGAATACAAATGTGGGCAGACAGAGCATACACAGACTGACCTGCAAAACGTTGCTTCCAACACAGGCATACCCTAACAGGCACTACTGGCAAATTACATAACTTTTGCACTGGTTGAACTGAACACGGCAAAACCTATACTGACTTTTAAGTCCAATGCACTGTGTTGCATGCACTATATGTAAATGAATACAATATCCCATTCAAAGTGTAAATAAGGGAAAAACCCAAACTCTACTCACTGCAGGCCAATAAGCCCAGCGACTGGGTGAAATGTACAGTACTGGGACTAAGACCAGAAGTGTAATTTATTAGGGGTGCTAAATAGGGGTGTTAACGATTAATCGTTAATCGATTAATAACCGTTAATAATTGGGTCGATTAACATTTAAAACCTAACGATCAAATTTGATATAAGAAAAAAAATATGTAATACTTTTTTTGTTTTTTTTGTTTGTTCTTATTATTATATTGTTCTTATGTTGTCTGTATGCACCAACAACCACAGCAAATTCCTTGTACGTGAAAACTACTTGGCAAATAAAACATTTCTGATTTTGATTCTGATCATCTCAATTGTGTCAAAGGGAGTTGTTGGTGAAATGCAATCATTAAGTTAAACACAAGAGGGCACTGCATTGAGAAACATTGTTTACACAGAAGAAGACTGAAGATGTTAATTCACTTTACATAGAAGAAGACTCAGTCGACCATGAAGCGTGCGAAAAGGAGCGTCGTGTGGGAACATTTCACATTGAAGGAGAACAAAGCGCATTGCCATCATTGTGATGTTGTTTTAAAATACAACACCTGCACTAGTCCGTTAATGTATCACCTCAAAAGCCAGCATCCAACCATGTTGTTGACGGGGGCAGAT
>OMOT01080330.1:0-19217 GCA_900312575.1 Acanthochaenus luetkenii
TAATGGCCTATACGTCCCGGGTAGCAGAAAGTAGCTTTGCGCTAACTTTACCAGCCTCTAGAATATTCCTCCGTTGACTTTCCTCCAATCTGTGGGACTGATATTTAGCGGTGGTGTAATGTCCTTCAGAATGTTGTCCACTTCTGTTTCCATGTCGTTGGTGCGGGTTTAGTAAGTTAACTGTTAAGTGTTCGCCCAGTAGCATTAGCATCGTGTCTCTCTGGCTGCAGCCCTCATGGACAAGGCAACACTGATTCATAGATTGCATCACTTCCTGTGAACTCCGACCCCCTGTTGTTGGTCACATGGTTCGCTTCGTCTTCTTATGTGTAGTACGCGTGCCCTCTTGTGGTTAACTTAATGATTGCATTTCACCAACAACTCCCTTTGACACAATTGAGATGATATCTCAAATAGTTCAATTTGATCGTTACGTTTGAAATGTTAATCGACCCAATTATTAATGGTTGCTAAATCGATTAACGACAAATCGTTAACACCCCTAGTATCGATACCCATCCCTACATAACAGGAATAATGATCAGAGTTCTCCGCCCATGGCCCTGATTTAAAATTACAAGACTTTCCTATGACTTTCTATAACTACGTTAAAAAAAAACATTATCATTTCCTGGTTTGTTAATGTTTTCTAGAGGGGTGAACCGTCTGGTTTCCTTTAAGGTTAGACCGATATATGGAGCCAATATTGGACCTTTTTATTAAATATCAGATATTAGCTAGTTATGTTGTCTACTTCTGATATGATGGAGATCACTCCCTGATGACGGCTACAAAAGAAAAGTCTGAAAAATCAGATGACATGATTTTTTATCCATTTAATTTCATCATTTAAAATTACTTGTCCATTTAAAGGCCTAATACATCCCAGAGTTTACCTACCATTGAATAGGTGTGGTGTTACCCTTCCTTAAAGAGCTGGTAACCCTAAAATAATGTAATTAGTCTGGGTTTCAATGAAGAGTTTTAGTGTCCCATGATGGTCTGAATGACACATTTAAAGATATTCAATATTGGCACAAAATATTGCCTATTGGTGTGGTGACTTCAATCTAGAAACATATATATGTATCTGCCTTCAAAAACCAATAGTGGTCGAACCCTAGTTTCTACTACAGTGGGGCTTGCTGTGGAGAAAAACAACTGAAAACCATCAGCTAATGCAATGAATGTGTGAAACAAGTTGTAAAATAAATTCCGGTATATTCCTGTAAAGTGACCAATTTGTTTAAACTTCCTCAGAGAATGTATCAAATTCCCTGACTTTCCCTGACTGTCTGGGATACACCTCTCTAAATTCCATTGATACTCCAGAAATTCCATGACCAGAAGGAACCCCCAGATTGTGTATTAACAAAGGGATCAGGAGTATACGCACCGGCTCCGAGCATGACCGATGGGTTGCTGGTGTTGGTGCAGCTGGTGATAGCGGCGATGACCACCGAGCCGTGGGAGAGAGAGTACTCTTTACCGTTGTACTGGAAGAGGACTGCAGTGTTGTGATGCTCAGGGGCCACTTGGAAACCCTTGAAGCCTTGCTAAAAATGTATGAAAGTATGGAAAAAACTAATTGAGATATTTAGGGGAGACAACCGATCCACTCAAGAGAACACCGTTAGTTTGTAGAAACTGACAACCTTTGAAGCATGCTGAACCTGAAAAAGAGTATTGTACCTACCTTTGCTCCGAGGCAAGATTCAAAGTCGTTTTTCATGTCGGAAACAGCAATTCTGTCCTGGGGTCTTTTGGGACCGCTGCAGCAAGGAACTACTGTATTCAGGTCAAGTTCTACAACCTGAAAGAGATAGAGGCAGAGGAAGACGAACAACCAGTAGTGGTATGTTTTATTTTTCATTTTTATTTCCTTGCCTCAGTATGTTCTACTGCTATTTTGTACACCCTCAATGCTGCAGTTCATACTTTTCATATATTTCTACATGTTTTAGTGTTTAAATTGTTAATTGCATTATGTTTAAAAGACCACCATTTGCTCTATTCTTATTTCATATTGCTTATAACCTTGTGGTCAATTAGCGTGTATTGTCCATGATCAATAAATAAATAAAAATGTCCTGTGCTGTATCCTATTACCATTGGCTTCTGCGATAATCCTATTTCTCCACAGGCTCTTTTAAATTTCACCTTATCTTTAAGTAGAAATGTACTTTCAAATTCTAAAACAATTTCACCATTATACAATCTGTTTCAAAAGTAGGTATGCATTTATATATACATTATTAATACTCACTGTATATGTATATATACAAATAAGTTAATTAAATACATGTTTAATATTTTCTATTGAATGTTGAATTATTCTGTTAAAATGACTAAATAAGTTAAAAATGACTAGAATTCCCCAATGTCACTTAAAACGTAATATAATGTTGTATGTAGAATTAACTACAATTAGAAAAATTTGTTTTTCAATATTATAAACCGTGTACCTACTTTTGTCATGTTTTTGACCTGGACTACAATCTAGACATCACAAAGAAAGAAAATCACTATTTGAGGGCAAAGTCAGTCAGTGAGAGGCGCTGTTTTTCCATTTTAGCCTACAGATCAATAATTCACACCTAGGGATTTTTTATATTCTAGCATTTAAAAAACAATTATTGGTGGCACTTTCAATGGCTTGAACAATCCTATGAAGTGCAAAAAACTTCTAAATCATGTCAAAACTGACCTGTGTGAAATCAGGATCCTGAGAGACATTATTATAGTCTCTGTACATGGCCACTGCCTTCAGGTACTTTGTAATGTAGGCCAGTTTTTCAGATTCTCGCCCTGAATAAATAGAACAGGGGGGGGGGAGAGGTAGGAACAGAATCACTTGTGGACACATGTTCAGCCAACTTGAAGAGGCTACCAAGCATGGAGAGATGACATTGGGTATCAAGATATTTTTAGTAAAAAGCTATTTACACAAACAGAATCAAACTCTATAATCAAACTCAATCACTTAAACACAAGGCAACATCAAACATGTTATTCCCCGCAAATGTCGAGTCCTCCTTTGGGCGAATATCAGCAAGTTATACAAATTTTAAAAACATCAACATTTCATGTCTGTTATGTAATAATGCAAATGCATGTTGTAGCATAATATCTGCTAGTCTTCTATTTTTGGCATTTGTGGCACCACATATTGATTGATTATACATATTGGTTGATTATACAAAAGATAGAATCAGTAAATATGAACTGCTTTTCAAGAAACCCAAAACAGTGGAACAACCAATATGGCCTATATGGATGGTCCTGGAGGCAAATGTGTAGGGCACATGTGTAGGGCCCCTTTGGGCCAATCAATGTATAAAGTGATCGTCACATTTTCAGAATTCACAGCTGGTCACACACCGGTCTGCTCTAGGTACTGAATGCTGACGTTGTCCACAGGGAAGAAAGCTGCTGTTGCTCCGTACTCTGGACACATGTTGGCAATGGTGGCTCGGTCGGCGATGGACAGCTGAGCCACACCTGGGCCGAAAAACTCCACAAACTTCCCCACAACACCCACCTCGCGAAGGTGCTATACGCAGAAATAGAAATAAACAGTGTAACACAAATACCCCATGGAGGGTCAGTGATGGTTGGTGGGCAGCACAGCAGAACAGGACACTCATGTCCACAAAATCTATTTGGAAGTATGACGTGACACTTATTTTACTACACCAGGATGTCATGGGAACTAGGGTTTTTATGGGTTTTTGAAGGCCAATACCAGTATTTCTGGATTGAAACTGCTGATGAATGATATGTTTTAGTGTTTCCCCAATAATTGTATTCTCGTCAGGGTAGAAAAGCCTCTGAAACAGCATTTAGACACTGGGACACTAAAACTCTCCATTGAAAGTCGGACTAAGCAGCTCCTGCCATAGCAAAAAAGAAGAAGCAACAACAACTAGCAGTGGTCAGGGAGGACCCTCCATTATATCAGAGGTGGACAACACTGACTGGAGGATTTTTAATAATGGGCCAATATTACCCCAATACATCAACAAACTCATATATAGTATATGAACAAGTTTTACTGAGGTGGTATTTCATAATAAACACATATAAAACCGATTCAAATTACCTTAGTAACAGTGAGGACGATGTCTGTGGAGGTGATGAGCTTGTTGGGAGTCCCATAAAGCTTGTATCCAACCACCTCAGGCAGCACCATGCTTATTGGCTGGCCCAGCATTACAGCCTCTGCTTCAATCCCACCCACGCCTGGACGTTTTAAAGGACAAAATGTTTTACAATAGACAAACAACGGTGAAAAACACAGGAACACACCTGGTCCATTCTAGGATAGTAAGAGGTAGCACTGAATTGGGACTGAGACATGGACTGATATATGCGAACGACCTGCATGTGGAGCTTAGGCTGCCAAGTCAGAATCATCTTTAAAATCACTTCTTAAATATCACTTTTATTATTTTGTTTAACCTGTATTTATTTCATTGCTTTTGCTGTTGATTGTATCCGTTTTTCATTTTTACTCCTTTGTAAAGCACTTTGCAACTAGCGCTGGGTATCGCCACTGATTTCCCGAATGAATTTGATTCCGATTCACAAAGTCCCAATTCCATTCGATTCTATATCTATTCGGTTAGGGATATTTCAGTTACAATATCGATTTTGCTTGGATATGAAAGAGATTCTCAGAGAACTAAAGCTGTAAATTGTACAAGGAACCCTCTAACCTGGTGCGTTATTAAAATATTAATGTTTACATTAAGAATTGACCCCAAAGCAGTTACATGAATGTACTTTTTATTTAACATGACCAGCACACTACAGCAGTGTATCAGAAGACAGACGATCAAAAGAGACAACCATCCCCGAGAATTATGTTCCCCCCTCCCCACTCCCCCGCCGGCCAGCTTTCACATTACCAATGTTGTTCCGTTCCCGTGAACACTTGAGAAAGAGATGAGAGCAACACTCCCGATACAGCAGGAAGACCCTCTCACCTGCCTTCCTACTTTATCACGTATGTATGCGGTGTTCGGCTGTTGAGATCGGCGGATGCTGCACGTATACGGTACAATTGTGTTTACACTTGAATCGTTCCGTGCTCTGGGACACCTGAACCGTCCCCCAGACCACCTTTTCAAGTGGTCCCGGGCACGGAGCAGTGATCCATTCCCGGGGACGGAGCGCAGTGTTCACACTAGGGGTGTTAACGATTAATCGCGATCGACCTATTGAGCACCCCTGTCATAGACGAACGTGTTAGTCACTGATTCGCCTCGGAAGAGCGAGCGAAATTTCCCGAGCCTTATTCAAATATCATACTTAAACAAAACAGTGCTCTTAATTATGTTTGTGTTATGCCATGAAACCGGTGTATTTATCTAATGTTTCAATAAAGCTTGGTTTGAGAAAAAAATGTGCATTTAGTATTTTCGAATAAGCAATTTTTTGGTGTATCGTTATCGATTGATCGATTAGTCGTTCATTAACATTGGCGACTATCGATCAAGGAAATGCCCTAGAATTTGCAACCCTAGTTCCAACATAGACATCATTTACAACTTATATACACCAACCCCCTACTAGGTGTGAAGTCTTACATACATACTGTATAACAAGGTTTACGTCGGCAACATGAAATTAGATCACTGAACCGGTGAAAAACCAAACTACAATTTTAGATAGCTTTACAATAAATAACGCTTTTCCACCCCATTAGTGATAGGGAGAATTGCATTAGGCATCATAACTACATCGCTTTTACCCTGTTGAAATTAATGTTATACCACCGGACGTCACTATTGTTGTCTGTATTAGTTACATCTAGTTGTATCTGTACTTGTGTAGTGGCTATGGGAGACAAATTACTCATCATACTCTGTACTGGATAATGTACCGGTTTCATTCATTTTGGCAGCCACAGAAGATGAAAACGTCACTGTCTGAGACAAAGTTTTGGTTAATTGTCCCTTTACACTCTTCTAGTAAAAATGTACCTCAAGTCTCCATGGTTAAACTAAACAAAGCTTTAGAATCAAACTCACTTAACGTAATGTTTATTGTAGGCCTTACATTCTAACATATAATCCAATTAACGTTCAGCCGGTGCAACTGGCTGCTCATCTTTTACGGGTGGAGAGAACCTGCCTTACCCCAGCCCAGGACACCCAGGCCATCGATCATGGTGGTGTGGGAGTCGGTGCCCACCAGGCTGTCGGGGTAGTAGTACCCATCCTGGCTAAACACCACCCGGGCCAGATACTCCAGGTTGACCTGGTGAACGATCCCTGAACCAGGAGGAATGATTCGCATGTTTCTGAAGGCTTTAGAGCCCCACTAGGAAGGAGGAGACAATCTATTTAAAGGCTAGGGCATCCCTCCAAAATTAACAACTATTAGACATGAAGACCTTACATGGGTTTGTTAAGATAGTTGAAACTTTGATACCTTTAAGAACTGAAATCTCTCTTTGTTTCGGTCAAATTCCAGGTCCTGGTTTTTCTGCAGGCTATTGGACCTTAAGGAAAAAGATGAAATGTTTTCATATTGCAGTGAAAAGAAGATAGACTGTATTAGATAGTGTTTAAATACTGATGACAGAATGGAATTTCCCTTTTCCTTTGGCGGAGGCATTAAAGTATGGTTCTGACTCTGTAGTTGATTTGTCCAAGACAATGTTGTTATTCCTGAATTCTTCAATGCTTTCAGTTTGTAACTATACATGTCAGCTAATTTGCATGGCACTCTGTGGTAACTGTAGAAGATCAGAAGATTCCTAGAGGCAGCATCCTTCCCTGTAGGTATTATTGGCCTCCACATTTTCTGAAGTCTAGTGTGTGCTGGCTTGGACAACCTATGTAAATCATCATATGTAAATGAGTTAATGTCACCTGCACTGTACAGTAAGGCATTTTAGTATATTAGAAAGCTTTGATTTGAGTGCTTTATCAGGGGTATCTGCAGGTTTCTGAAAGTGAAATGCAAGACTTTTTTCTATTTATAACTGGAATCAAATTTAAGAACAATCTGTCAACACTGCTATCTAATATTATAGTTGCATCAAAATTAAACTTCATTAAAAGTTCAACCTGTCATTACATGGTGAAAAAAACAAGACCTCTTAACTACTGTATGGAAGAATTTGAATACTTTTTAAGGACTTACATTTAGACAATTTGCTTTAAGACTTTTCAAAAGGACCTGCAGATACGCTGTTTATTCACTGGTGTAAGGCATAGCAAATTGAGGTGATCATCACAGGTATCTGCAGAATATTATCTATGGATTAGCGGTGTCATGGTGGAAAAAAGTTTGATTAACCTTACTTCCTGTTAAAGTCCACCTGGATGGAATGATCAATGACGAGGTCGGCCGGGCAAACAGGATTAATCTTCTCTGGGTCACCACCTAGTTTCATCACTGCATCACGCATGGCAGCAAAGTCCACCACAGCAGGTACACCACTACATGGGGAGTTAAAGAAAAACAACAGTCCAGTTAGTGGGCAGTCCCACCATTACATAATTAATGATCAGTTTATTAATGACTGATCAGTTTATTGTAATGTGATCACAGCTCTCTGGCTCCCTAGTTGATCAGTAGCCTTCATCTATTCTACGGAGAATACAGTAACGTTAGCAAACATAGCTTGTAACATATTACATACTGTGGCACACTCGGGGGTGGAATGAGTGTCCAAGTGACCGGAGATAAGAAAGACTGTCCACACACAGACTGACCGAGCACAGCTCTTTATTCACTGTCTCAGGGAGGAAATGGGTTAGTCCGTTATGGTCAATGTCACTTAAGGGGTCGTCGTTATCCAGTCCAGGGGTCGGTACACAGGGCAGGCTCTCAGATAATACGGGGGTCAAGGCAGGACAAGGGTTCTCAGACAGATGGGGGTCAATACCAAACAGGGTTCTCACACAATCGGTCATCCACACTTTCGGCAGTCTCATCACTCTGTCTCTCTTTCCTCCTCTCACTTTCCCCATGGGTCGCACACCTTCCTCTGCTTTCTCTCTCTATTTAAACCCTGCCGCCCTGTGCTCCGGTTGGCCCTGCCTGCTCCCTCTAATTGCCTCAGCTGCTTCCCATTAGGGGTGTTAACGATTAGTCGTTAATCGATTAACAATCATTAATAATTGGGTCGATTAACATTTTAAACGTAACGATCAAATTGAACTATTTGAGATCTCATGAATTGTGTCAAAAAGGTGAAAGAGCATCCCATTCACATTCTGATTGACAAGAACAGTGTTGACTTACGTGAAGTCCTGGAGGATCACACGAGCCGGTCTGAATGGTACCTCCACAGTTTGGGTCTGGGTCTGCTTCCAGTTGAGGATGCTTTCAACATCCGAGCTCTTCACCAGAAACTCATCACAGTTCCTGACAGCAGACTCCAGAAGCACACGAATGGAAAACGGTAGACGGTCTGAGGAAGAGATGGGTATTAGGCTGCTGTCAATCACAGAATATGTCTGTGAAGGGTTGAAACCCTGTGACAAAAACATCTGATCAGTTAACTGCTTTTAAACATGCTCTGAAATTATAATATTATTAACAAGCTTATAAGTTTCATATCTATACTTGGTAAAACAATGAATAAAACATTTACTGTTACCATATCTGGGATCTCCAAGTTTTAAAAGATTGTAAAACCGCTGGTCTGGGTCCTTGGGGTCAAGAGGCTCGACTAAATGTTGGAAAGGATTATTCATAGTCCCAGGCATCCTCCTCCAGTGGGCTAGGAAAAAATCGTAAGGTTCAGTAAGCTTCCAAAATACTCTAAGGAAGAATCTCTAAGAGGAAAATGTAGGCCCATGTCTGTATTTTAAACACAGCATGAAATTATGATTTGAGGTCAGTTCATAACTAGTTTCTCTGATGAAAAAAAAAAAGTAAATGTGGTCATTTATGCAAGTTCATCAGTGGGAGGGTGCATCAGTTTGGTGAAGGCCAGCCAAAAGCTCAAGGGCAGCAACTGATTACGTACTGCAGTATTTGCAGAAAGGGCAATGAAAAAACAAAATCGAAGAAGCAGTGATGAAATATTACTGTACTCAATGTTATCACCACCCTATAGGTGCAACTTGATCATATTTACTTACTTTCTAGCATGCTAACCTCTGGTACAGATTAAAGTAACATAACATTTATATAAACTGTCACTAAAATGTGTCTATGTTAACCAAAATTGTACCCGAGTGCAGGTTGAGTAGGCTACCCTCCCGTGAGCATATATACAGTGTCAAATTCTGATTGTGTAACTATGTTGGCATGATTTTGAGATAATTTTCTTTATTCTTTATTTATTCATCTTTTTAACGCTATTTTAGTGTGGATGGAAGGGCAAAACGGAGAGAAAAAAACGATGCATTTTCTGATTTCTCTGGATTAGTGTGGACGTACCTTTGTTACATAACTAAATCTATTTAGCAATTTGATGAAACGTTTAAAGGAATGCTTTACCCTAAATCAAACAGGTTATATTTTGATTAGAATATTTGATTTTTTTTACATTACTCCATGGATTTTTCAAGATTTTGAGGTTTTGATCCCAGCTCTGCTTAACGTTACTTACTTCTCTGAAAATTGCCCTTTCCGTCCCTGTGGTTTGGGTTGCTTCTTCCAATTAGGCTTCAGCAACATAAAACACTTTTTAGGACATTTGCGTCCAAAAAAACATTGAGGCTGGGGTCCTGGTGATGCAGGAGTCCAGACCGGCCAACACTTTGCCTAATAGCCACTGACCAGTCCCCCATTCATGGCAGCAAATGCTGTTGTACTCCCTCTCATCTCCTGGCAAGCAGGGTCCAAAATTAACACCCGCCAAGCGCCAAATGCGGGTAGATTTTTCATTTGGCGTGCAAGTTTCAGAACCCACCCAACACTTTGGCGGGTGGTGAAACTAAATTATGTGATTATTGATTATACATCAATTTCATCCTTCTTCCCTCCATTATAATTAAAATGGTACTGCTTGTGGTTAACTTTATGAAGGATTAGATGCCATGCATTTTTTAATATGGTGGGTGGTCTTATTCTTCTTTTTTTATATGAAAAATTCTACAGGTCCTGGAGCATCTGTTAAGATAGATGTCACCATTAACAACAGTACGTACCAAGATATTTCAATTACAAAACAATGCACCACCCCCCTCCCAATGAGCTTACAAGATTTCCATTTTCATAAATTGTTTTTTACTTTTGAATGCAATTCACTTATGATATATATATATGCTTATATAAGTACACATATCATATAATGAAATAAGAAGCGTCTATAGATAAGTTTATACAGTTTAAAGCATTTTTAATCATGAAAAAACTGGTTTAAGCAGGTGGTTCCAAACTTTTGACTGGTACTGTACATAAACATTTTGGCTGGTAAAAAAAAAAGTTTGTCGGGTAGAATTTTTAATCTACCAGACATTTGGCTGGTGAGCTAAAAAGTTAATTTCTGACCCTGCCCTCAAGCGCACCACCTAATGTTCCCAGCCTGCGGCGATGGCATCACATCTATCTCTCTTTCTCGCTTCTCTTGCTCTCCAGCTACTGTTCTGGTGTGCATTTCCATTTTTTTTAAGATGTCATCTTCCAAGTCTAACACAAAGTCTTCTCCATCTGCCATCGTTAAGTCAACTTCGATGGGAGGGATCGGGAGGGACCAGGCGAAATAAAACGTTTACCCTGTTTACTTCACAAGAGCTGAAGCTCTATGGGAACCGGAGGAAAGTGTTCTCCCTACTCTCGTCATATGGGGAAGACTGACTTTTAAGGAAGACATTCTATATCAACGTCTCGGAAACAGCCATATGCACAAAACACATATTTTCAGACTCAGGGAGGTATGGAATGTTTCACAAAATGGAGGTAACATCGATTCAATCATCCCTTTAATCCGGGTAATGTGGAGTTGCGTGTTTGAAAAAAAAATCCAGGTCGAAAATTAACATTGCCAATGTTAATAGAATTATCTGAAAATGTTCCCTGACAAGAGCAAGTGGAATATGATGGTCGGATGTGTCACTGTGTGAAAGGTAAACTGATAAGAGCACTCCACTGGGCCTCCCCGTCCTGACTGACCACATAACATTACTTTGCTGGTTAAGTGAACTGCAGCGTAAAACTAACATGCAAAGTGCAAAGTCAAATGCTCATGTGTGATGTAACAAGAGCCACCAGTCACCGGGTTCTAGTCCGACCTTAAAGAGAGAGAAAAATGTAACGTAGCCTCATTTGGACAGGAATAGTGTCTTTAGATATTTTGTACCCTGATGTTGCCTAGATAAAGCTATTTAATATGGTAATTTATTTTAGAGAACACGTCTAACGAAGCCCAACCGTCTTCGGTTTTAGAAACTAAGACGAGCCTATATTGTGCTAAACTATTCTGTCCTGCATGGTTCTTTGCAATTTTTCATTCCCATTTCCACTGCCTCATTCTTAACCGTTCAGCATGACAAAGCACAGACATTCTCTTCTGAACATACCATTAGTGTGTAATGTTACAGCTAGCATGCACTATTACACTACTAGCATAAACATTATGTTAGGATTCAGTGTTTTATTTTAACTTGACTTCGCTAGCTAACGGCTAACTTAAACCACTTTCTGCATGACAAGGCGAAGTAATAATACTAGCTAAAGTTACGTCGGGCTACTGTGAGACTTAAAATGAATTAGTTTTCAGGTGATATAATAAAATGTACTTACTTCAATGTACAGCAGAGGAGGCACCGCGTACAATCTATGCACAGTCAGGTTGCTGCTGCTAATGTCAAACTCTAAAACAAGACGGACCTGGTTCAGGAAACACCACTACCGGCCGCGAGCCTTTCACAATAAAGGTGCACTGGCCAGCGGCCAAATGGCTTCGAAGGGAAATGCTGACAATAATCACCTAACATGTTCTGGTTTATGTGCATCAGAGGTGATAGCATACGTTAATGTATATATATAATATATATATATATATATTCCTTGATAAGAGATTTGCTTATTTCCCTGGTTCATTAAACATAACTTCCGGTATCGGTTTTTCTTTTTAGAATAAAAGCGCAATACCTAGTGGCAAAATTTCGCATAATGTCTCAAAATACATGTATGCCAGTGATTGTCAAAGTGGGATAAATTGCTATTTAAAAATATCACTATAATTACTAGAAATAATTCAAATTTGAGAATGTTTCTATTGTAATCACATTTTCCTCTCTTTTCTCCCTGTGTGCGGTTTAGACAGTTCAACACTAAATAACAACTAAAATATTCCCATATGGGTCCCTGAGACTAAATGTGATCAATAGGTCCGTGGGGCCTAATGTGGGTGTATCTGGAGTCCGTGAACACGTTTGAGAACTCCTGATCAATCTATGTAAACATATCAATTGAAATATTGTCAAGAATTTCTATAATCTTGTGTGTCCAACGTGACAGCATCAGTTCATGTATCAAAAAATTAACAAATTGATCACGGTGAAAGGAAAATAAGTTTATAATTGTTTCATCTCCAAGATTATTTCCAGATTGTGGATTGCTTTTTATTGTTCATTTACAGTCAACAAGTGAGAGGAGCTATACTATACACATGAAATATTTATACTGTATAAAAAGCAACAACAAAAATATCCTTATCATCATCCCCACTGTAAATTCAGTCAGGAATTATACATGGCAAAAGTTTAACACTTTATTGCATTAAGTGATAATACAGATAGACTTGGCTAAAAATGAGTGCTAAATACACAGAACCTATTTAAATTAACAAACAGTGGGTATTATAATATCTGTCATACGGGCATACTGAGTGGAATCACACTCGGTGGCGGTTGGGGTGATGGAAAGAAAGCAGCATCTATTTTGCTGTGCATATGACCAGAAGGTTTGTCCATTAACGATAACAACAACAACAACAAAACCATGAATAATAGCTATAATAAACCAATAAAGGCAGTGGGTGATACATTTCTAACATTCAGAATTCATGAACGTCGGGGACGTACTGGTGGATCAGTGGTCTAAGACGCACACCATGTAAACACGTCTTGGGTTGAATAGGGTGAATCTACAATGTTTCAATTAGTGTGGATGGGATTCTCCTTTGTTGTAGCCACACTTTGCGAATTAGGCTAAAACTGATATATTTGTACTTGAAAATCTTGCCTAGTGTAGTTTTAAATATGACTTTGTGTATCCTATAGCCCTATAATAGGACTCAACTTTGTGTGTATGTGTGTGTGTCTTCACCGATGGATCTCCTTCCTCTTTCTACTGCCTTTACTGCTCTGCTGAAGTCTGTAGGTTTTTCTAGCTTGGGCTCTCTCCTTCTCCAGGACCTCGGTGTCGTCCAAAGTCCCCAGCCCTGGGATTTGGCTGATGACATACTGTCTAAGCAGTCGAAGGCAATGGAAAAACATTGTGTGAGCATGACCTACAGTATATACAGCCTATATTGAATTTATCGTCATGATTACAGAGTTTGCAATGTTTGATTTGTATAACTGGATATGAAAATGGAATGTGTTTATTATTTGATCATTTACGATGTCATTGCAATACAAAAGGAGAAAGGAGAAAGACTCACTTGACGCTATTCTGAAGGTTCCTGGTTTCACACTCCCTATCAGAAATGCCCAAACCTTGACATACGGCAATAGCTCTGCATCTAATATATTTTGCCACCAAACATTTCTGTCAACTTTTTCTTGATCTTTGCTCTCCAGTATAATGACAACTAGAAGGCACCACTCGGTAAAGCTGAAACCTCCGACAACACTGAACAATTATCTAACTTGCAAAGCTGGAGCCTCCGCAACAGTTTACGTTCGTTTATCATTTGCATTCCACATAAATGTGATGTTAAAAACTAAATGATAGCTAACAAGCTATAATAGTAATTTGTCTCCTCATAATTTTGATATATCTTCATACCATACCTATTGTTCATCTGTTTTTCTTTGTCTCAGTATGTTCTAGTGCTGTTATTTTGAGCACCCTCATAATGTTGTAATCCATACGTTTTCATTCACACATTTCTATTTCACATGTTCTAGTTTTAAAATGATCAGTTGCATATGTTTATATAACCTCCATTTGCTATATTTGTACTTGTATATATATATTTTGTATCCTATTAGGCCTACTACTTTGATGCTGCAATGACTCAATTTTCCTGCGACGATCATTATAGTTTAATGTTTTCTTGTTTTGAAGGGGAATTTTCTCCAAAATTGACTTTTGGCTTTTTATTCTGCAAATTTGGTATTTTCCTAAAATGTCCTGTTCCTACTGATTGGCCAGATGGAGGCGCTATAATTAAAGGTAAACATTTAGAACTTTAAAAGACCATAACTGCCAATCCACTTGTACGATTTTGATTAAACTCTGAGGGATGATGCATCTTGTCTGATTGACCCAAGAGGTGCCTGCATCATTCGTGGGGGGCAACATGTTTGTTTGCTTTATTGACATGTTCCTGTACCTAAATTCAACATCTATATTTTTCATAATTCTAGATGCCTGATATAGGTTTGGGTTGATTATAGGCCTAGTTATGGAAAAGAATGTAGGCCCTGTCAAGCAATATGATTCAATAACATAATCACACTGCTTATATTCTTTTTTTGTGAGAAATCATAAATCAAAACTTTAGTTGCAGCATAGGAGCTACGGAGTAGACTAAGAATCACATTTTGATTGATTAGGATTTTATAATTACTGATCACATTTCTACCAAAGTCAAATGTAGCACAGAACTCTTTTTTATTTACATGTCAACAGAACAAGATTTCAGTTGCAGACATAGTCCTTGCTCACCTATAGTCTTTGTACTGGGACAGACTCCCTCCATTGAAATAGCTTGGTGCTGCCTCATTGTTCATCATACTGAGGATCCTGGATTTCAAAGGAATATACTAGCATTAGGGAATAGGAATGAAAACTGGGGGTTATTTGTAGTGTACAGTCTACAGATTTTTGACAAAAATGACAGAACTGACATAATAAAAATGAAAAGCAGTGTTGAGCCATTTGGAAATAGTAGGAATAGGTAGGATCACTTGATGTTTGGGAACTTTCGACGGATTTCTTCCACAAAGACTGGTAGATTGTTGATCTTGTTCTTGTTGAGGCACACGGTGGTGACACTCGGCATATGGGGGAACTTGACATGAGACGTGTAGTTGTTGCAGTCCAGAATCAGAGTGCTGAGCCTCTCCAGCTGACCCAACAGAGCCGGGTTCCAATAGGGACCGAATGAAGGAGAAAACATTCAACAGGGATCTCTAACTACTCAGTCGTGTCCGTTGCTGAGTAAATACTAATCCTGATGCATGTTCGCTTATGGAATCAAAGGAATATTCACCAACTGTATGTGGTTATGAGTGATGTAACCTACAATATGTTGTTCCCAATGATGTAATGATAAATACAAATGAGGGCAAGCTACAACCTCCAGTCGGTGTTCACCATAAGGCAAACAACCTTCAATACGAACAAAAATCGATTCTGTTTTCAGTGTGAATTTAGAACATAATTTACATCCGTAAAGATTTGTGTCAGCCTGAAAGGGAGTTTTATTTTATTACAAATAAAACAATCCACTTGACTTATCTAGCTTTAAAGTCACACTGAAATCACCTTTTTATCTCATTCTAACTATCATACCATACACCTATTTTACAATTTAGGACCCAAAAAACGACAAACATTTATTTTCTTGTATTTTTACATCCTGGGAAATGGGAATTATTTAGCTATTACTTCATTGTGTACCAGGAAGCGTGCACCCCTCTTTTATGACCTGGATAAGCGGCTAGAAAATGTATGTATGTATACCGTATATGTATAATATATATAATATATGTCTATAGTAGTATGTATATATATTTGAGCTGGTGAGGCCATAGGCAAGTAGCTTACACTCAGATGCTCAGAACATTCAGGAAATGTAGTTTACAAGCAACTAGCAAGCAACCTAAGATTTTGGAAAATTATTAGACAAAAAATCTAAAACTGAGGTGTGGTGTCACAAGAATGTAACTTTTACAAGAAACAAAACAAATACTGGTTTCTTATTGAGCGTTGTAGCTTGTTCTTTCAGCTTCGGGGCTAACAATAGAAGGATACTCGTCCAGCAGGTTGTAACTCAGGTCCAGCACCTCCAGGGTACTGCTCTGTGTTAGTATGGTTTCATATGGTATTTCAGAAAGGCCCTGGTAGGCAAAGGAAAGCCGCTGAAAGCTTGCAGCCTGGCTAGGTTGGCTATGCTGGCCTGAGGCGTGATAATCCATGACAAAACTCTAGCAGTGCAACCTCTTTAGTTCCTCTCCACTTGCAAATGATCAAGACCGGCAGGAAAGTCAGATGATCATGTCATGACCCGACCTTGAATAAAAAGCAAAACAATCGATGAATGAGACATTTAGCAAGGATTGACCCAAGACCTTTGGGTTTTTTCCACTAAGCACATGGCTTTGACTGTCAGCTGATTAGACAACTGGCAAATGAGACATCTTATCTTTCCTGCAGACTTATACAATATTCTGAATGAAATATTGGAAAGCGCCAGTGTAATGAGAATTGCATTTCTCAATTTCATGGTGTAATTTAATAAAGGGCCTGTTAATGTAAAGCTACTCAAGTTATTATAACTGTCAGCATTTGACTAACACCTTTTGAGAAACTCCCGCTGGTCGTCAACAGAATCAAACAGATTTAGAGTTCCAATCTACTTCCTGGTGTAAATGATTTCACCTACACCCAGGTTTTAATGAATGCTTACACTGGATCTTTAAGCTGACATTGCTCTAAATGTCAAAATAGCCCTACCACTGTTATTTTCATTACAGGCAAATGTAAGAAAATGACATGGGATGGATTTTTGTCAGTCATGTCTGCAGATGAAACAGAGTAGTAAACAGGTGAACATGTTTGATGTTAACACATACTATGTCCCTCTAGAATAATTTGGAGCCTCTACTGGGATTTTTTATTGTGACTGACAGATGCTCCAGTAGAATAGCAGAAGAATCCGAGAGACAAACTTAAACTTTTCTTTTCTTTTTGCATAAAAACAAACATTGACATTTCACCCATTCCATTTCATTGAACTTACCAATCTGAACAGAAGGTTGGCACTCATATCTCAAAATGAACAAAATGACGTTTCAAGTTGCCTGGCTACTTTGTGAAACACAAACTCAAAAATGAATCCAGATGTACTATCTGCATGTAGAGCTTTCAGGTTTGCTGAACTCACAAAGTCGAAGAGCAGGGTGCATCTAATGTAGCTTTTCAGAGTATGACAACCTCCGAGAACTGCTTACAGCAAATAAAAGGCCCTCTTTCATACCCAGGCTGTAGATCACATGATGGGGATAATCACATTGCTGGTTAATCCTGTGGTTAGCGGAACCAATTGGCCCGGATCTAGATAACATCTTAGATATAATTGCATTCTCTAAGATCAACATAGGAATTTCAACATTAACCCTATTGTTCATACATGTCAATAGATATTGACTTGGATAGAGTGTGGATTGAGAAATAATAGCACCATTATTATATGAGCTTATTTGTGTGTAAAAGTAAAAGACAGTTGTCAAAGCCAGTCTCAGTTACAGGGCTCCATCTTGATGACATCCCAGGTTAGAAACTTGGCTTTAGGATATAATTTGAGAGTATAATATATGCAAATTATCAAATCCCCTTTAAAGGGGTCATAATAGACTTTTAGAAAGGTCCACGTTTCTTTCAATGCACAATTATAAGTGAACTGTATTTGATTTTGGAAAAGTGAGATACAAATACAAATTATAATCATATTATATATAATGTATATGTATAATGCAATTATATAAATTATACAAATCAATTCAGATTTCATCTTGAACATTTAACAAGTTAAATGGCCAAATAAATATGTTTAATTACGGAATGTATGAAGTTTAAAGATGTGCGCAGACATCAAGAGTCAGATCTATAAATCACTATGAAAATGTAAGCATTCAAGCTCCACAACTTCAACCTTATTTTCCTCTAAATTGATTTGTACTGAGAATTCGCAGTATGTCACAAGAAAAGGGCAAGAAAATAATTCAGCAAAATGGAAATAGATCTCTGAAATAAGCAATAGATACTGTGGCTGTACTTAAAACAAATCTCCTCTGAGCATTACATATGGTACAATACTTCCAATGGTTAATTAGACTAGATGCGGTGTAAACAATGTCACTTGGGTACATAGAGTAGCATTATTATTATTTTTGTAATAAAATATGCCACACTGTTCATTATACATGATATGGTCATTTGCTGGAAAAGTTCCCATTGGTCCTTGTTGGTAGGCTGTCTTCTACTGCTGGAGTATCATTATCCTGTGGATCAATCCATATTCCTGCAACTCTTCTGAGACAATGTTGTGGTTCATGGCTGTGAAATACATAGTCAAACTCAAATCTTGACTGAACACACATAGCGATGGCCTCTGCTCATCTTGCAGTCCCTGATTTGCCACTTTGCCCTTCTCCACACAAGGACACACTTTTTGCTTCCTTTCATTTTTGATCGAGGGGGCGTCTTTCTCCAGTTAGTGTAGCTGACTGGCTCTCCGCCCACCCATTCCCAGCGTCCTCGGCTCTCCCTGTCATTCAGACCTTAAGAAACAGGAGGAAAATATTAACCTTATGGACCATGGTATGATAATTTGCAATGACTAGTCCTGTATTTGTCAGAAAGGTACTTATTATTCAAAGTAATAATCTGCAACATCACCAATTGATATAACAACCTATACCCAGTTCATGAAAGCTTTCACATTTGCTGTTCTAAACACCCAGTATCTGGAAGATCCTTCCTCTGGCGCACAGGAAGTGATGCATTTTTTGTTTCCAGTTTGTTTGGAATAAGCAGAAGAAGAACTGGGTAGTTAGCATGAGCAGTGATAGCCACCATGACCAGAGGCGGAATTGTGATTGGGGGAGCTACGGTGGGCTGGATTGTTTCTAGCAGGTTGAATTTTGATGCCTAGTGGAGAGGTTTGTGTGTCCCTATGAACCTGGGAGCTGTGTTGTCTTGAGCCTTGTGCCCCTGGTAGGGACTCCTAAGACAAATTGGTCTTAGGTGAGGGACCAGACTAAGAATGGTTCAAAAAGACCCTATACAAAAATGAGGTAAAGGCGTAGTGACCCTGCCCGGAGGAAGCCCGGGGCCCCTACCAG
>OMOT01080333.1:0-10607 GCA_900312575.1 Acanthochaenus luetkenii
ACTTGACATTACACTAATAAACCATCACCTTATCGTGGTGGAGAAGGAGCACTTTCAGGAACTCCTGAACCCAACTAACCCACCCTCTATGGTAGAGGCAGAGCTGGAGGATGATGGGGGATCAACATCAATTTCCCTGGCGGAAGTCACTATGGTAGTTAAACAACTCCATAGTGGCAAAGCCCCAGGGATTGCTGAGATCCATCCAGATAAGCTGAAAGCTCTGGGTGTTGAGGGGCTGTCATGGATGACACGTCCGAAGTCCGGGGCAGTGCCAAAGGAGTGGCAGACCAGGGTGGTGGTTCCCCTGTTCAAAAAGGGGGACCAGAGGGTGTGTTCAAATTATAGAGGCATCATATTACTCAGCCTCCCAGACTCCATGGTGCTGGAAAGGAGGGTCGGACCGATAGTCGAACTTCAGATTGAAGAGGAACAATGCGGATTCCGTCCTGGCCGTGGAACAATGGACCAGTTGTTTACTCTCGCAAGGATCCTGGGAGCCTGGGAGTATGCCTATACAGTCTACATGTGTTTTGTGGATTGGGATCCCCCAGTTAGAGCTGGTTAATGTGGCCAGGGAAAGGGACGTTTGGGGCCACCTGCTGGAGCTGCTACCTCCGCGACCTGACTTCGGATAAGCGGTTGAAGATGGATGGATGGATGGATAGCTAGTTAGCACTTCTAGCAGTAAATACAGTGTTGTGAAACTGATATTCCCAATACACATCCAATATGATCCCACACTGCCTCTTTATCATAACGTGTATGATTAGTGTTGTGGTACTTTTAGTTGGATTGGATATTCCAATGAAAAGTCCAGATATTCACTTACTACAATGACCAGTTTCTCCACCTGCACTTTCTCCATCTTTGCTTTTGTTTTGGGAAATGGCATGAAACCCAGCCTCTCCTTCATTTTGATTGGTTGGCTAAGAAAAAAGCAGTTCACTACACGCTTCTCAATGTTTCTCACATTTTGAATGTGCGCTGCTCTGCCAAAAAAGCAACCAGGGCAGCACTTATTTGAGAGTGGCTGCCTTTTGCAGGCCTTGTGGCCGCTCCTCGTGTGTTTTATTGTAAATAAAAGGCAGTGCCAGTTTTGAGAAGAAGAAAAAACCTACTGGTGAATACAGTCTTAGGGTTGTACCATAGTTGAACCCACTATGGTGCATGCCTAGTTTATGGTGCTGTGAAGAACCATTTAAGAATGTATCAAATGCTCCAAATCAGCTGTTTAAAAAGCTGTTTTTTTTCTGATTTACCTGTTTTTCAGTGGGTTCTTTGAGTCATCACAGTTTCCTTATAGATCCACTACCCTAACCAAAGAACCCATGAACAACCCTCCTCTCTCTGGGTGTAGGCCGCTGCCGCCAGTGTACAGTGTTGTATTTACATTATATTCTCACAGCCACACTGTCTTTTATTAAAAAGTCCTCTCCTATTGTTTTTTCCCCATGACCACCTGTCCCTTTTCAGAATGGCCTGTCTCCTCTCCACATGGCAGCGCAGGGCGACCACGTTGAGTGCGTCAAACACCTTCTGCAGCACAAGGCGCCTGTTGATGATGTCACATTGGACTACCTGACAGCGCTGCATGTGGCGGCACACTGCGGTCACTACCGAGTCACCAAGCTGCTGCTGGACAAGAGGGCCAACCCCAATGCTAGGGCACTGGTACGATATAATGATAAGAGGAAACTTTAATGATCCCCATGGGGGGAAGTGGACCATTGCAGTAGCAAATAGTAAGAAGATACAGCAAAGACATATATAATGTAATTAAGAAAATAGCTAAATGTAACGCAATTTCCAGTTTCTAAAGTAGAACATGTTAAGTAGAAATGTATGAATGAAAAGTATGAAATAATGAACTATAGCGTAATG
Organism: Acanthochaenus luetkenii; assembly: GCA_900312575.1. Classification (NCBI taxonomy): domain Eukaryota; kingdom Metazoa; phylum Chordata; class Actinopteri; order Beryciformes; family Stephanoberycidae; genus Acanthochaenus; species Acanthochaenus luetkenii. The sequence continues at coordinate 1,885 of OMOT01080333.1, forward strand.
AGGGTTGTGCAAATTTAGCAAATAAATAACAACAGAACATTCAGTGAATAATAATAAATGAAATATCATGTTTGATATGAAAACATACCAAACCTTTGAAATATACAGTATATATTGAAGATATATGTTGTGAACATTTATGAAAATGTCAAGATATATTTAATATATAACAAATTAGAACAATATGATAATATGAAGAAAACACTTGTTGAATATGTGAGTTTATATTGTGTCACTGAGGCAGAAATTTTTTTCTACGAAAAGTTTATTTCTCTCAAATCTTGCACACATTGTTTTACATCCCTGTAGTGAGCATTTCTCCTTTGCCAATAATTATTTTCTTATATGAACTGTAACTAAGTTAAATTGTTGCCTGTTGTGTTTATATTTTTATTCAGTATACAGTATATTGCATGGAAAGGAGTTATGTGTCTTTTTCATTGATCTCACTGAGTAAAATTCAATAAATTAACTGGAACTAGTTGAAGTAAGACTGTTAAAAGTTGAATAGATAAAAATCAGTTCAGGCTGTTCATACTAGTTTAAATGACTGTAGTGTAGTGTTTATTTAGTGTTTCTCAGTTTATTTGTATTTGCCACTACTGGGTGAGTGTTGTCAAAATGAATGACTGATTATGGCTTTGTAGACACCGCAGACCCTGAACACTTACCTATAGTAAATGTTGTTTGTGTTCATACAGTACTGTGTTTGTCCCATGTTTCCCCTGCAGAATGGTTTCACCCCACTGCACATAGCCTGTAAGAAGAACAGAGTGAAAGTGATGGAGCTGCTGGTGAAATATGGAGCTTCTATCCAGGCCATCACAGAGGTACTTCATAGACCTGAGTCAAAAAGAATTGAGGAAAAAAACATGTTTTGTGATGTCTTTTAACCTGCTTGGAGTACGTACCTGATCCATCTGGATCAGGGTCTGGTTGGTATACAGTATGTCTTGGGTTTGCCCCAGAGAGCAGTACCTGAAAGGATCATTAGAAGACATGGAAGTATTGGAAAGTCAATTTGGTATACGTTTCTGTCGCTGCCAACTCACTAGAGACTAAAGATAAATGCTGTTCATTTGACAATAAGAATTAGGCCTAGTGAGTTCGGTAATAAATATAGCATAGCAACATGAAGTAGCTAACTGCTAACTTTTGTAGTTTTGTAGTTGAGTTTGCCTCTGTTTCCATCTGCTTTGCTGTCTTCTGGGTAAGATTTTCTATATCGAGTATAGTGTTGCCAACTCTCTTCCAAGGAAATTGCTCATGGCTGCTCAAAGATCGCTAGAAGTTGCCAGATGACATCATATGCTAATTTGCATATCAGTATATTCGCTACTATGGTTTTAGTGGAGGGGGCTACGCTGTGTACGAGAAATGCTGTGATCATCAGAACTCTTTGGATTAGACAAGCAATTAGCACAAATCTACAGGAATTGGCATCGGCCGTACTGATTTGTTGCCAAATGCTTTGGGAGTCAACACATTAACATTGTTCCCCAAGGTGGGAAAAAGTAGTTAGATTCTTCACTAGTCACTTTTGAGTAATAAGATCATCAGGGGCGTCTGAAAAGTCGCTAAATCCCTTGACAAATTGGCCAAGTTCTCCATGAGCAACAATCTCATGTCTGACAATCTCATGTCATCTTTTCTTTTTCATTCCCGGATTTTATTTGATCTTCCTTCTTCTCCCACCCTTCCTCTGTCCAGTCTGGTTTGACTCCCATCCATGTAGCGGCCTTCATGGGTCACCTCAACATCGTCCTGCTGCTGCTGCAGAATGGAGCCTCGCCAGACGTCAGCAACATTGTGAGTGTTGGGGAACACACTGATCAGAAAGAAAGAGTGAACATTCATATTATTTGGGTTTATGCTGACTTGGTTTATACGGTCTTGGGTTTGACAATGACTAACTGTGTTGGGTGGTATCATGTTACAGCTATTTCATTACTTTTCCCAGTAGCAAGTAGTGGAACAATTCTACAAAACAAGTTGTTTCCTTTATTATCACCTTCTCTAAATATCAGATTGGAGGTCTTCATCCTTTCAGTTTACATGATAAATCATCATTCACAGGAGAGGAAACTGACCTGTCCTGATTTTTGAAGGTACCTGTAGGAGGGGTTGCAATCGACAATTTTAGGGATGTAAAGGAAAAGTAAAGTAGACTGCACTCGGGCGAGGTGCCAACTTGCGCCTTATAGCCAAATATGTGTTTTTGACACCCATGACCTTGCCCTTGACCTTTTGACCTCAAAATCTAATCAGCACCAGGGTACCTTGGGCTGAATATATGTACTAAGTGTGAACATCTTGGCTATTTGTTTTGGAGTTATGGTGTTAACATACACACATATATACAGATGGCACTGCACACCCTACGTAAATTAATATTACTTTTTGAAATGAGTAATATATTACTTTTTTTTTGTAACAAACCTTTTACAACAAACACTTATTAGGTATATCTACACAACTAGATTTGTTGTTGCTTTGATTATTTTTATCTGCTTATGCATGTGTAGGGGGTGGCAGTAGCTCAGGAGGTAGAGTTCCTGCCCAGCAACCGCAAGGTTGAAGGTTCGAGTCCATCTCCTCCCGGAGACAAAAATCTGTCGTAGTGTCCTTGAGCAAAACACCTAACCCCAAATTGCTCCCATTGAGCAGGTTGGCAGCCTTGCATGGCTGCCTCCGCCAACGGTATGATGATATGTAAGTCGCTTTGGATAAAAGCGTCTGCTAAGTGCCGTAATGTAATGTAATGTGTGTATGTGTTGGTTTACCTGCTGACTCGTATAATGCTTCATGTTGTGTGTATAGCGTGGGGAAACAGCGTTACACATGGCAGCCAGGGCGGGTCAGGTGGAGGTGGTGAGATGTCTGCTCAGGAACGGCGCAATGGTGGACGCCAGAGCACGGGTGAGACTACACACACACGCAATTACATGTCCAAATACTGCTAGAGTTTTATCCAACTAGGGTCCAAAGAAGTCCTAAAAGGAACCTAAAAAAGCCCATGGTACTGTAAGGTGCTTTGGATAAAAGTGTTCACCAAATGTGTATACATGCTGTATAAGATAAGATGAAGCTTTAATCATCACCGTGGGGAATTGGGTCAATGCAGTAGTAAAATAGAAATAATAGGATACAGCCAAGATCAATATAATATAAATAAGGATAGAGCAAATGGGGGGTATTTAAACATAACACAACTGACAATTCCAACATGTCAAGTCACACTGATGTGAAAAAGGATCATCATACCATATCCCTATTTGACAATGTATGCCAAAAAAAAGACAAAAAATACATTTTATTGTATTTTGATATCAAAATCTCATTACTTTTACTTCCTGGAAAACAGGAAATCTTTACTGATGACTTCATCGTGTATCAGGAGGCAAAAAACTAATCCAATCCAAACCATCACAGATTTTTGACCAATCCTGCTCCTGCTTCTCTCCCTAACTGATATCCCAATGGTTTACACTTTTGAATGATCCCTCCTTGCATTATGTCACCCCAATATCCTGTTTCAATAGGAAATACCTCACATTAAGGGAGACGGATGTAAGAAGGATCTGAATCAGAATTTGTTTTTTTGGCCAGGTATATTTGCACATACAAGGAATTTTTATTTGCATAGTTGCTGACATAGACACATCTAGGATAAAAAGTAAGTATAATACAGTAATATACATATAATTAAAGTGTAGGAATAAAATGTAAGTACAACAAATATTGACAAATGTATGTGTATTATGAGTCCGGAGTAGTGAAAGAATGTAAATCTAAAATAAGAAGTGTATATGTATATGAATCCGGAGTAGAGCGTGAGGTAATCTAATGTCTCAACAGTTCAGCTGTTCATGAGAGCAGGGTTGGGTTGTAACGGAATACATGTAACGGCGTTACGTAATCAGAATACAAAAATCAAGTAACTGTATTCAGCTCGCCGAATACTTCTTAATTATTGGAGAGTTTTCCTTACAAACTGTAGCGGACGGAGGGAGTAAAAGAGAGGAGAGGTGAAGGAGGGGCGCTACGTGCCATTCCCTACAATCACGGCAAGATACGGGGGGAGAGAGAGAGAGAGAGAGAGAGAGAGAGAGAGAGAGAGAGAGGGAGGAGGGGAGTGGAGTGGAGAAAGAAAATCAAAGCTTGCATTATTGAAATTAACTACAGCATTTAAATGTGTGTGTGTGTATTGTGAGAGAGTGTGTGTGTGGCAGTAGATGATCTGTTAGTGAGGGTTCAGATGTCGGAGTCACAACCTGAGGTGATGGGTCAGAGTTCACGGGAGAGATGGTTGAGGCATAGAGGTAAATCTATGGTCTGTGACACACACACACACACGCACACGTACACACACCCTGGAAAAGCAACTTGAAGAGTAACGTCTGAATCCTGAAAAACGAAGAGAAACAAAGCTTTTAGAAAGAAAACAATTCCTCAGAATCTGTGATAGATTTTCACTATGGATCAATGTGCGTGTGTGTTTATACATAACGTCTATGTGTGTGTGTTTGTGCGCACGCATGTGCTTCAACAGTCTCAGAAGAGTTTCACTCTCTCTCTCTTCTCTCCTTAAAAACTACAACAGACTGCATCACTGACACCAGCGCAGGCAACACAGGCACACAGAGAAGCTAAAGCAAAGAGACAACTCAGCACTGTCTAGTATCATTTAAACACACACACACACACATTGCAGTGAAGCACACAACATGGGGTTTTACCTGGGTGTGCACGCACACACACACACATGCACACACAGTATTCCAGTGATAGGACACGCTTGATCAACTGCAAGGCAACTGTTCTATAGGCCTACAGCTCCTCACAGCACTGCTGCATCCTTCCTCTTTCTTCATATACTGTAGATACTGTGATATCATGTATGGCCCTTAATAAATAAACCAATTACATTCCCTATGAAGAAGAAAGATACTGAAATACTGTATATCGCTGTTGGCCTTTGAAAACCTCAGAACTCAAATTTGATTGGTGATTCAACTGAAGGACTACATGGTTCTCTATGGGTTTATCAAAGCCTTTCAAAACCTGTTGGATAAACTGTTTTGGAGAGATATTTAACACAACATTTAAGCTATGAAAATTACCATGATATTTTGTGTTTTGTCTAGTTATCACACAGAACTTAAAGACATAGTTGAGGATTTTATTTTAAGAAGTATATGTGATTTATTATGAATGGAGAGTGAGTTCAGACTATCCCAAATTGTTGGGTTTTGAGATATTGGAAGCAGACAGTGTTGGCATTTGTTAATAACTCAAGTGGAACTGAATGGGGGAAAACACACACACACACACACACAAAGTAATTGGAATTAAAAAGCAGGAATTAAAAGTACCAACCAAACAGCTTCCTCATATATAAGTAGGATTTAAGTAGGATTTCTACAGATGCAGGGGAACGGCTTAGTCACAGCCATGTCCTTAAATCCAGTTCTCACATTCTGTAAGATGTTATCTTGTCTCAGCCTCTGACCTAACCTGTTTCTGTCTTGGATATTTTAGTGATACGCCTCATATATCCACCCCAGACCAACGTAAATAAATCTAAATCACAATATGCTCTCTCTCTCCATTGCTCTTACCTTACTGATCTACTCGTTTGCCTGTTATTTTGTTATTTTCTTGAATGAGACTTGCCTCGCTTGCCTCAGTTTAGACTAGACCTGCTGTTTGGTCTTTATCGTGATTTGACTCAACTAGACCCAGTCTTGGTTTGTCCTAGACTTGACTGATGAAGCCAAACTGATGAAGCAGACGCTTCTCCTTCCAGGCCTGATGCGGACAAATGCTGCGTTAAACATCACATGAAGTGAAAGAACGGGATGACATCTCATTCCTACAACTTTATCAACCATCAACCATAAACAAACTGCAGCAGACATTACTTGTGTTTTGTAAGTAGAGTTGATTGTATTACTGTGACTATACCAATCATGTTTAATACCTTGGACTGCCACCATCGGTGGATTCACTGCAGTGTGTGACCCTTGTGTTGATGCCACAGAACTTGAATGGATAGAACGGCCATTCCCATTCAAATCAATGTTATGCTGGGCTAGCTTCCGTATAAACCGACTTACGGTTTGCCACGGATTGCTAATATGCTAATGTTGAGTAGATGAGCTAGTGAAAGAAGTCCAATCTTTGATAATGCTACGTTAACCTTGTCGCTAACGTCGGCTGTCAGTTGAGTTTTGACAGTTTGCTAAGCACTCGTGCAACAGACACACCTGCACAGTGTGACAGATTTTACGGCCTTAATGCCCAGATTTGCGTTGTCACCATAGCGATTAACCGTGGAAGGACTGTTTTATCCATTCAAGTTCTGTGGTTGACACACATCCAAAATTCTGATGCCAAGTGGGAGACAAATTCCACATATCCTTGTAATTACTTGTAATTATCACTAGGAGGTTCACATCGTCGTGTTTAAGGAAATTTCGACATGACGTGAACGCGGCATTAACACTACCAGGCTCTGCTTTTTCTAGGCCCTCGCTCTTATAGGAGCGGTGGCACCCTTAAGGCTGGAGAAGTGTGCTCGTGACTGGGAGGTTGTTGGTTTGAATACCCAGACTAGCTGGAAAAATATTGGTGGGTGGACATTAATAACTAACCCTCTCTCAACAGCTACCGTTGAAGTGCCCACGAGCAAGGCATTTTACCCTCATCTGCTCTAGTTGAAAAAGACAAAGCTGGCTCAGTCAACTTTCTGTGGTTAAATGAAGGTTGAAACTGAATCTGCCAGGTTGCTGTGCTCTTAACTCTGGTCATGACAAGTTGTTTTTCATAGTTTCATCCTGCATTTCGTTTTGGCTATTTCAAGAGGAGACAATGAGGAAATCATGTGCACTGTAATCTAATAGCAATGTGCAATATGTGGAAATGGGATAAGATTGCATTGTAGGAGGGGCTATTTTGGGGCAATTCCAGCAGTACAGATTTGATATTTAGACTCAATGACAAAATACCTCTGAGAAAGATTATCTTACACTTTTCAAGTCACAAAGTGCTTCACATTCAGTAAATACATTAGAAATAATGAACTGTAGATTAACTAGAAATGTCAACAAATAAGAGGAAATAAAGAATCATAGCAAGCTGACACAAATGACACAGGAGAAAGTCTATACAAAAGACAGATTCAACAGCCATTGATTTTGCTATACTCTTTCAGAAACACATTTTAACATGGCACACAACACATGGCATTCTAGGTTTGTAGTGGAAAAAAAAAACTACATTCAAATTTGTGCTTAAGCCACAACTGAAAGGTAAACACCATTTGTGGTGACAGACAATTGTGCATAAAGTGCATAAAAACTCGGCAGGTGTGGTTGTCTTGTGTTAAGGTTTTGCACTTACTCTGCACAAACTATTGTTAACATGTCTGTATCATGTTACTGCTGCACAAGAAACATGAAGCACACATGAGGTTAAAACAACACCAACCAGCTTCTCAGCTCTCTGCTTTCAAACGTGAAATAATTTGAAGCTGAGTTAAAGCTGTGGAAAGTGCAATGGAAAGGAGTAACACTGTGCATTTCCCTCTGCAATGACAAAATGTGGAACCAGCTGATGTGCCTGACAACCTACAACACTGAATTATCAGCTGCATAGCGATGATGAGCTGAACGCTAGCTAGGTACAGCAACCTCCCACTGCTTGAGTTCTATAGACATTACATAGCGCTGATGGTTTTCCCACTCTGAGGACACATGCACTGAAATATGCATCTGTGTTCGGAACGACTTACTGCTGTGAGCAGTTCTTTTCAAAACTGACCTTCGCAAAGAGTCGACTGCGCTCCAGACTGACCGATGCAAACCTGGAAAAGCAGCTGCGAGTAGCAACATCATCAACACCAGCTGACATCACACGCCTCACCAAAGAGAAGCAGTTCCAGCCATCGCATTAATCAATCAATCATGTTTTATTTATATAGCCCTTTTATACAAGGATGTCTCAAAGGGCTTTACATTGCATCATATACATAGTACATCATATACTACACTACATCATACATATCTATTTGCATGTCTTTGGACGGTGAGAGGAAACCGGAGCACCCGGAGGAAATCCACGTGAACACGGGGAGAACATGCAAACTCCACACAGAAAGGACCGGGGGGAGATTTGAACCCATGACCTTCTTGCTGTGAGGTCACAGTGCTAACCACTGAGCCACCGTGCCGCCAATGTTAGGGGCAAGTTAAATGTTTGACTAAAAAAAGCAGGTTGTTTTTTAAGTTGTATGGCAGACGGAGGGAGTGTAGGAGGGGGGAGGTGAAGGAGGGGCGGTACATGCCGTTCCCAGCGTGGAGACTGAGGCCCATACACGGACGTCCGCCCCAATCAGCAGCTAAGGCAAGACAGCTGAGGCACTTAGGGAGATCGGGCAGGGCCAATCCAGACAGAGAGCGGGAGGGCTTAAATAGGGGAAGACAGGGCAAAGAGAGGTGGGTGACCCATGGATAGAATAAGAAAGAGAAAGAGCGGAGCGAGTAACGAGTGACAACGGAAGCAACGGCGTATGACTGATCGGACTGAGAACCCTGCTGTGTGCTGGATCCCTGCCTGTCTGAGAGCCCCCTTTGGTACCGACCCCTGCCTGTTCACCGACTCTTCTCCTGCCTTAACCCCCGGACCGGATGACACCCTGAGTATTATATCGACCCCTAGAA
>OMOT01080340.1:0-10211 GCA_900312575.1 Acanthochaenus luetkenii
CTGAACTTTAGTTGTCTGTCTTTCCATTGTGTTCCTGTTACTATGAAAACAAAGGGCTGGAAAGAAGCTTACAATGTGAAGTGTCATTTTTCAAAGAGGGGGAGAGATGGTGTGTGTGTGTGTGTGTGTGTGTGTGTGTGTGTGTGTGTGTGTGTGTGTGTGTGTGTGTGTACATGCGTATGTACCTGTATATGTGGCCTGGCATTCACAGTTGTGCAATTACATCAGCTGGAAAGTTTCATTGTGGATTGGATTGATGGATGGATTACTATGGGTCAGCGCTCCAGATTTGTTGGTTGTCTTTATGAAATGAAAGTCAATACGTTACATTCTATGATGCTGAAAATGGTTCAAATCTCATGTCCTATATTAAAGAGGACAAGTCTTCCAACATGCAGCTCTTTGCTTTAAAGCGCTGAAGTGTATTGCTAGTCCCGCCCTCCTCCCCCTCAGTTGGTCAAGTTCCCGCCCCGACACCTGTCACTCATCTTGCCTTGAAACGGCATCTGGCCTGAGGCTGAGGTAACCGCCATCTGTAAAGCCTCCGCAAGCAACGCTGATGTTCACCATGTCTTTGGACATTTGCTGCAATTTCATTTCTTACTGCTTCCCTCCATTGTTGTTGGAGCTACGACTTCCCTGCTCTGTGGCCACCAGCCTCACTCTGATAGCCAATGTCCAGGGTCACAGACAGACTGATAGTGTATCATGTAACCTATTTTATCGATCGTTATTTTCATGTGAATATTGCATATATAAATGTTTTGTTGTTGCTGCGATCTCAACCGAGCGCTAACCAAACGGATCATTGTCCAATAAGTGATGGTTACAAGGTGGCCAATAGAATGTTAGGGTTTCTCCAGCTGCCACGAGTTTCTGTATACAGAACGTGGACGTGCTGTATACAGCTCCCTTGCATATTTAGTGAGTTCCTCAGTTTGAATGTAGGCATTTGTGTGTCTGCTGTGCTCTGTCGGAGGGAGCTCACGTGGATCTACTTGTCACATGACAGCCCTCTCGCTCGAACTCTTGTCTGCAGCTTATTGCCATATGGAAGCAGTACTGTGTGGAACAAGGACGCGTTCCAAATGTGAAACTAAATGACAAGTATCACTGCGAGTGTGTGCACATTTTTAAGATTCAGTATTACCTCTAGCAAAAATATTTTTCTCGCAGATATTTGAGCTTAACCAAATACCACAGAAACTTTAAAACTGGAAATTATGTATGGACAGGAAATATTGAGTGGCATTTTGCAAGATTCCTGAGTTAGCATAAAACTCAAGCCCCCTTTAAGTCTGTTAATTGACTATAATAAAAAAAGAGGTAACTGACAGGTTAGACCGATACAGCCGGTCTGCATAAAGAAAACAATGAAAGTACTGCACCTGATTTTTAACAGCATGACCCAGACCCGGAATATAAACTCTGAACCACAGAAAATACAGTGCTTCAAGGATATGACCAGTATTGCATTTAATAATAATCGGCTAGAGAAGGAGGCTTGTGACCAGAAGGTTGCAGGTTTGAATTCCCAGACTGGCTGTGAAAATCTGGGTCAAGAAAGTGATTAAATGACTCCCTCTACTCTGCAAACCTTCCCTGGACAAAAATCACTGAATTACACTACTGACAGTTGCATTACCTTAACAAGCTGACATTCTCTCAATACAAAATCTATCAGACGTATCAGTGGTGAAATGATCAGTTCCTAGTCAAAAAATGTACATGTCTATTGAATTCTGTTGAGAATCGCACATTTAGAGACGCAATCAGCTGTTCTCGGACACTGTTGCTCAAGAACTGAGGACCTCCAATATGGCCGTCAGGGGGTGTTATGCAGGGGCGGACTGGGGCAAAAAGATGGCCCGGGACTTTGACCCTGGCCTGCCCACTACATTGACAAATCACAAAATAACAAGCCAACAAAATACATTTTAAAAATGATAAACAACCATCTTGCTTTCCTCCAGTAAAGTAATCCTCTCAGCTGAGCCCTTGAGTAAAACAAGTATGTTATACCTGTCCCATATGGTCTAGCGGTTAGGATTCCTGGTTTTCACCCAGGCGGCCCGGGTTCGACTCCCGGTATGGGAATGCATGTTTTGGGCGGCACGGTGGCTCAGTGGTTAGCACTGTCGCCTCACAGCAAGAAGGTCCTGGGTTCAAATCTCGCCTGGCCCTTTCTGTGTGGAGTTTGCATGTTCTCCCCGTGTTCGCGTGGGTTTCCTCCGGGTGCTCCGGTTTCCTCCCACAGTCAAAGACATGCAAATACATGCGTTTACTATGTATATGATGCAATGTAAAGCCCTTTGAGACATGCTTGTATAAAAGGGCTATATAAATAAAGATTGATTGATACCTTTACACCAAATCAACCACTAGATGGCAACAGAAACCACTTTACTTAACATTTTAATAGCTAATTTAATTGAATCAATTTCTGAGATTTAGATTGATTGAGATGAAAGTAAATTGACCTCAGCTCCGGGTTAAACCATTATCTTTTGTGAGGTTTTGCTAGATGCATTTTTGGGGTGCGTGATGGGTCACAGTCAAGATATGCAATTACTAAGGAAGTGGTGTGACCTGCAACAAGGACTCACCAGAAACAATGAGATGGAATCCATAAGCATCCCACAATCCTTCACAGTCCAAAACCGCTCTCCTCTCGCAGTGGGCGTAGCGGTGGGTTCAGATTCCATAGGTTCGACATAGAGCAGGACACTCGGAATATTTGGCTTCCCTTCCAGACTCTTTGCTATTCCTGTGATTTCTTTACGACTTGCCAATAGAGAGGGGCATTAAATCTGTTTGCACTGGCTGCGCTGAAACTATGTACATATGTTTCATCTCAGCAACGATAAAACCGCAACTAGTTACTGCCTCCAATTCGGGGTATTGAAAAGTGTCTGTCTTTATTCTTTCACATATAGGTTTTAATTTGAATGTGATGATGGAGAAGGAGACACGTTGAATGTTAATATTCTTGGCTTTGTGTCTATTTACCTCGCTGTCAGAGCGCCAGCAGAGCACATAGTGAAACCTTCATTACCCATTATTAAAATGCTCTTAATAGATACTGTGTTTAAGTCGTTTACGAGAAGATGTTAAAGGGAACGCCACTCAATCTAATGATTCATTTGTGTTATATCAAGGCATAGAACAATTCAATCCGTATTTGAGAACATAAATCATCTCTCAGAAGTCAGAAACCAGAGAATTGAGACTTAAAATGACGACGGTGTTCCACTTTAAGATTGCAGATCATGCTTCACGTCCGTCTGAAAGAAAAACGCTTCAAGCCACTTGGCGTTTCATAACAAAGCCATTGCATCTCCTTCAAACTAATAGGGTCAAATTGTCCTTGGATGCTGATCTAGGGTCTGCTTTGCAATTTCCTCAGTCATATTTTAGGCGAGGGGTTAGAGCAGGAATGCTGATTCCAAGTCAGCACTCTCACCAAGTCCAGCAGCTGTAATTCTCTAACTTTTCATTCAATATGGCTGAAAATTCCTGTAATTAATCAACCTGTCATTTCACATCCAAAGTAACAAGAGCATGGAGCCAAAACATCAGTGTGCTGTGCCAACCAAATATTTATGGAGCTCACTATAATAATCGGTCTTAATTTTTTGGATTTTGCTTTGGGTCTGCTTCCCTTAGTCCAAAATGGTGAGAGTAATAATGTCTTTCTGTATTTATTATTGTATTTATCAAGATCAGGGATGCAGAAGGGGATAGACCCAACTAAATTCAGTGTACCCACCTTTTTTTATTCACGATACAGCTACTGATATATGTTAGGAGAAGGTACTTTAAGGGGGAAAAAGGCTTTTCTGAAAACAGATATGTGTTTACAGTATATTGGTGGTTGTTTTCCCTTATGATGAAGATACACACATTTAAACATACATATATTCATGCTTTTCTGAAGTACTAATGATTTTTGTTGTTTGCCTTGTCTTGTTTACCGACTAGAGGTCATAGTTCACCCACTTTCCCCCCCCGCTATAACACTGATTAGTATACTTTGTCTGCTTCCTGACAGCAGTGTGAACTGAGATTGTCTGTATCTGAATTTCTAAATCTAGGGAAACTGATTTCAGGGCTTAAAATCTATCTGGGAAGCATTATGGCCGTAATATTTGACTTATAGTTAAAAGTCTAGATGCTTTTTTCTCCTTGCTGACAATAGCACACGGTGAGATTGTCCATAGACCATCTGTGAATTTCCACATTGTTTTGAGCCCAGTTTCCAAGAAGAATATCAGAGGTATAATCGCTTTTAATTGCCAAGTGTAACGGGCAACATAAGGAATTTGACCTGATTTGTCAGTGCTGACACACAGGACTGACACACTAGGTGCAGGACAAAAGGACCTCACATATAGTGCAGACAAGATGATATGACTTATAGTAAAATATCAATGATGTTTTTTTTGATAGCATAGCGCTGCTGTTGGTGTTTTTATTTTTCTTGCTCGAGTTGAAAATGTAAATGACCCGTGGGACCCAGAAATCTGTCAGACGCCAACTGTAGTATAAGAAATAGTGGTGTCAATGAGTAAATAAACAGCCTTTTTTATTTATTTTTTAAAACGTACTTTTGGCAGATACGTGTGTTTGTCTGACAGTGACGGGAAAATAGCGATGAATATTCACGCCACCAGCCATCCAGGAAGAGCCACGGGTGGGAAGGCGCCGCTTCCCACAAATTCTATGCAAATGTGAATTTTCTGCAAAAGCGCTGTGCGTGATCTGCTTCAGTGGACCTTAAACGAAACACATGTACTCGGTTGCGTAAAAAGGAAAACAATAATAGTGCCGTCACAGTTGCTTCAAACTCTTGGATGGGTTCTGACCACTGTCCTCGCGATGACACAGCCGAGCTCTGTTGACTAGCACTGACTGAACTGAGGCATTGCTGAAAATGTGCCTCTTTTTTTTTAACCACATTGCATAACTGAAAATGGTTTTTCACCATGTCACGTATGGAGCAGATGAATTTCCAGAAGCCTAAACGTTTTATCTGTGAAGATATGTAGTTGTAAATTGCTAAAGGCTAAACAATAAGAATTCATAGAAATGACTAGTACGTCATCACTAGACCTGAGTCAAATAGTAATTGCAAATACTCCTTATTGTTTGTTTTAGTCGACTCAGGTGCCAGATGTGTGGGGTTTGCCACATGGTACGATGCAATGAGCTGGAAAGCCGAGACAACCGCAGGAGCGTTAATTTATTATACTTTTTGGTGATTGACAACTAATCTGAGACTATCTATGGCATCCATCTGGCACTACAGGTTAAAGTAATGATCCATGACATTTTCATATCAATAAAGGGGAAAAAGACGCCACAGTACCGCCCACACTGTTTGATTGACAGGTGATCTCTGGGAAGTGCAGTGCAGAAACGCCACAGCAGTGAGCGCTGAGCAGCAAAGATGGAGACTCAATCAATCAATCATTACCACTTTCAAGATCGGATATAAGAAAATGTTTATGGCACATTTAATTAGAACTTTCAAACAAAAGGCCAAGTATTATTTTGCACGTGCTAATTTGATCCACTTGTGGTCATCGATCTTTGCATTGTGTTTCTTTTGACCTATGACCCCTGGCTTTTTGAAAGTACGTTTTCCCAGATAGAGTGTTAGGAGATTTCATAACCCAGCACCTCCCGATAAGAAGACAGACTGAGCAATAATGTTTTGCGATGCATTTCCTTCTGTGCACGTCCAAATAAATGAGGTGTTGAGTTCTGGTGCCGCTCTGTTCTAGCAGTGGCTCTTCTCTTTCTCCCTGCATGGCTATACACTAATCCAAGCCCCGTGATTTATTTGGTCTGGTTGGACTGTTGCCTCGTTGGTGAGATGAACACGCCTCCAACACAGATTCACGCAGGATAAATGAAGTGAGCAGAGTGACAACATCATCATTTTGTTTCAAGAAAATAAACATTGGAGTTCAGGTTTGTTTCACATTTTCTTGAGTCACAGACGTCAGACAGGCTACATGTTGCCATCGCAGATCTGAATCAGCGCACTGAGGTAAACGTAACTGTGCAGAATACTTACCACACACACACAAACACACACTCAGAGACACAGACACTCACACACACATGTTCACTTCACTGGTTACCCATATGTCTGGATGCAACTACAGTGTAATGACCGGAGTTCAAGCCCCATGTGTCCACCCTACTGAAGTGTCCTTGAGCAAGTCATGAATCCGTTCCAGCTCCAGGGTTGCGGTTCTGCAGCTAACCCTGACCTCTGACCTCCCTTTTGAGGTAAGTAGGCAGAAAGAGAATTTCCCTGCAGAGATCAACACAGTATCGCTTTATTTGTATAGCTGCGTGGCAGTTTCTCCACATGTACAGTACGGAAGACCGTCAGCTCATGAATGCTTCACTGTGAACGGGGGAAAATGGCCTCAAATGACAATAATTACAAGTAAATCATCCAACATGAAGTATTTTAAGTCAACTTACTCTACCGAAACGTTCAATGAAACCTTTATTTGGTGAAAAATACCCAGTGCAGTTGGATTAAGTCCAATTTGTTCAAAAGAGAAAATACAGTTGTTACAAGTAGTTGACACATAATAAGCCATGGCTGGGGTGTGTGTGTGTGTGAGAGAGTGTGTGTGTGTGTGTGTGTGTGTGGGGGGGGCCTTTAGCTTGTCCCTCAGGATCCTCCTCATCAGCGTCATCTTGCACTCGGGACGCCGACGTTACAGCCGCTGAATGTTCCCATTCACCGTGTAATGTAATCCTCGGATATATGCGAATGCGAAGTGGTTTCCTCCCCTTTATTAGCGTCCAAGTAAATCAAGCCAATGGGGTGTCCCGTCGTGAACGTGGCCCCCTCGTCTGCGGAGCTGACGTCAGTGGGGTATTACGGGGAGATCATGTGGTCTGAGGCCACACTGAGGCACTGTGAAGCCCGGAGGACGCGACGCTATTTTCCATCTACCTGAACGCATTCCACATGTATGTTCTTCGCAGTAGCAGAGACACATCACCGAACTCATGGAGACTTGACGGTTGAATGTGAATTTAGTCTCCAAAGTATTCCCACGACATGGAGTGCGTTTACACTGCGGGTTCTAACCAGTTACGGTCGTATTTGGGACGAGCTGTTCTCCCTGTATAGGCGAATAAACAGATGATTTAGTACAAACTGAGCTTACAGCAACAGAGACAGGGAAGATCAGCAATTGCCGGATCAGGAAAGTGGTTGAACGTGTGGCGTAAAAGGTTTGAGCCAGTTTGCGACAGTCAGCACAGAACGTTAGCAGCGTAGCCATGTGGCGAATCTGACACGTGTTTTGAATTTCAACACTGTGATCGGAGATTAGAAGCAGTTTTCATATACTGGACGGGAGGCAGTGCCAACAGGTGAGTAAGCACCTCAGTCATCATGCGCACACTAACATGTAATTACCGTGTTTGGGTAAAACCGGATTTATTTACCCATGGGCCAGCTGTCATGGGAACAATCTGTTAAACACAGTGCTAGATAGGAATTGTATTATTTCATGATGTGCCGTTCTTAGTACAAGGTTTGGTCAAATGCATAATTTCAATGGCTGACGGGATCGTCGATTGGCCGATCACACTTAAAGAATCGGTAATTGGTAATTCCCCACGGTATTCGTACCTCAGTGGCCAACATGGCTGATAAAGGTAAATCCCCCCTTTCAGGTTTCTCCTTAACAAGATATGACCTAATGTATCATACCGGAATATCATTTTGTACAAGAAACGTAAAAACGTAAATCCCCGATTGTCCCAAATAATAACGTGACGTTGGTGTGCATGTAAAAAACACACTATGCACACGTGGCGAGGGAAAACCGTCTCTACTCGTCAAAGGTGGCCAGCCTCAGATATATCTGAGAATAATTCTGGGAAGCAGGATAGAAGTCAAACCATCATATAACCGGCTCACCACGCGTATTACAACGGATGCCAACACGCAGTCAAAGTTATTTAAGAGTAATACTTTGAACCAGGATCAATCATCCCAGCACCCCTGCTGTTCGCGAATAACCGCACTGAGAAGAATGCTTTGCGTTGCACCTCCGGGACACACACTTAGCGTCCTACTGTGCCCATGTGGTGTTTTTCAACTCAACTGGGATTCCCTCGAGGCCGGCGGTAAACCGAAACCATTCCTCTCGCCCTCATCAGTCAAGTGTCTTGTTGTGACCTATAGACATCCTATACTTTCACCAGGGGAGATACGCCACGGTTCAGTGGGAAGGGAAACGGTGCGAAGGGGTAAACTCGGCTGTAGCACTGCGGCTGCGACGACTTTTACGGCAAGTGCCGACACCTTCGCCGTTGATCAGGATGGATCACCGAGAGCAAGACTCCCACTACTAATGATGATGTGAGCACAGAGGGCAATGAGGAGACATCCATCACATCAAATGTGTCATGCATTTTATTGATTATCTGCTATCGCCGTAATCCTTCACACGTGTTAGCTTGTTGTACAGTGGCAGTGGATAGCGGGACGGACCCGGGCCGGGAGCGGCGGCGGTAGTAGCTACTGTGACCTAATGCCTTTAACTCGTGGAGGACCCCTCCGTTTTTTCTCTCTCGGCCACCTCATACATCACCGTCGAAAGAAACGCAGAGAGGTGGAAAACAGCTGCCCTTTATCCTCTGATGTTAAAGGCAAGTAGAGAGGAGACGGTGAAAGTTCAGCGTCTAGCTATAACGGAACGTTTCTCCTCTATTCGCTTCGACAACAATGGATGTTGAGGTTCTCGCGGTGTGATACCGCTGCTCAGTGGAAGAAACGTCGAAATGTCTCGGCCTAGCAAGCGGTCAGACAGAAGCGTGTGGCCGAGGATCTCTGCGTGGGGAGATGTTGATGCTGATGACAAAGAGAAAGGATTAGTTTGAAAATATTCAGCGCTGCATGCGATGGTCAAAACTGGTTCACCGTCCAATTCCTACTTTTCAGCTGCATGTGGCAACGCGGACCCTAGTTTTCCAATCCCGCTAAACAAACACAGCGCGGCGGCACCAGCGTTAGACTCATGAACACTTACACTCATAGAGAGAACATTAAACGCAGCTATATAGGTAATACGATTGGTCACCGAGACCCGACTTCACGGTGGTTTTGTCGTCACCCAGATCAGACGCCTCCCAGACATCCCGTCTGTGAGAAGAAGTGATAGTTTGACACCAGGTGGTAAAAGTCCGATCACATCAAGAGGGCATCTCTCCAGTAGGTTTGACTCTGACATCAGCCATTACACTAAGTACATCCTTTTATTCTCTCTTTGAGTGGAAAACAATGGCGGTGTTTGATAGAGTGCGTGCTGATTTGATGTACCTCAAGACCTTATGGCACCGAGCAGCTCATGATTCAAGATGACACCGCCTCAACTTTCCGAGGCTCTTCTCGTCTCATTTGGCCATAAATCTTAATGAGCAACTGCCACTGCATCCATTGTTACTTTAACGATTTGGCTGCGTCCAATGAGGTAAACAAAATAATTCAAATCTATAGGGGAGACCAAGTTTATTGGGGATGTGTCTGTATGGGGGGGATTTGGTTGGACTGCTGCTTGTGTGAGTAATCAAGCAGAATTTGCACACTCACTATTCCCCTCGGCCATAAACACATTTGAATTGAGTTGAACATTGTCAGGCCATACAGGCGCTGCATCCTGATTCTGGTTCGCACAGTGAAGGGGGCCAATCGAGTCCAGATGTTTACTTCCAGATCACCTTGTTTTGCCGAGGCCCATCATGGAGACTGAATAGATTGTCCTCCTGTTACATATTCAACATCAGAACATGTTCAATATTCACAATAATTCCAGAAAGCAAGTAACCCAATTAGCAGCCGAGGTCAGAGTATCATAACCATCAATAATGATTCATTGAACCCTTCATATACTGACTGAACGCATTTAAAAGGATGCAGACGCTGGAAATGGCATGAGCACTAGTGGGCACCAAACAAAACACCGTGACGCTTTAAAATCTCTCTCTCTTGCTTATGCTAATTCCAGAGGCAGTCAGCCAGACCAGGAAACCAAGACTGGACAGTTCGCCTTGCTAAAAATCGCTGCGTCCCGTGTCTGTGAACGGCTCGCAGGCGACCTTTCCTGTGCCGTTACCCTCAGCGGAATTAACAACCAGATTACGGGGCTCCCCTTTGACCCCAGGGG
>OMOT01080346.1:0-10243 GCA_900312575.1 Acanthochaenus luetkenii
TTGCAACCTGTAACATGCACTGTTTGACGAACTCGCCGCCTTTGAATGGCTTTCCTGCCTTAGCAATCATCTCACTCACCACGTAGCTAGCTTTGGCAGCCGTATCACTCTCTTTGCTTGCTTTCTTGAAAAAATATTGTCGCCTCAGTAGACATGTTTTAAGTTTGGCGACCCGGTCCTCTCGCTCATCTCCCAGGTATTTTGCATACTCCTCAGCATGTCTAGTTGAGTAATGACGTCTGATGTTATACTCCTTGTGCACCGCAACTTTATCTGTGCATATTAGACACGTTGGGATGCCCCTGTGCTCAACAAAAAAATATTCCGTCTCCCACTTCTCCTGAAATTGTATGTGCTCATCGCCAACCTTTCTCTTCACGGCAGGTTTTGAAAAAGACATGACTGGGGCTGGGTGACAAAAAACGTATAGCACTGGGTGACAGGATATATTTTCCCTCTGCTCTGTGACAGTCCCGAAACATGTTACATTGCTAATTTATGTTGTTGTCACAAGCCTGAGCTATGGTAGCCCACAAGTGTTGAAAATATAAAACGCCCAGATGCATGTGAGAAAAAACGCGCGGGCCGCACTAACACCAAGCTTTGATTTCAGACAGGGGGCCACAAAATATCGTTCCGGGGGCCGCAATTGGCCCGCGAGTTTGAGACCCCTGCATTACAGCATTTAGCAGACGCTTTTATCCAAAGCCACTTACATACCATCCTATATTTATATACATACTACATCATCAACTATGTCATACATACATCATATACTAACTATATCATATACATATTACATAATATACTAACAACATCATATGCCATACTACACCCATGTCTTTGGACTGTCGGAGGAAACCCATGCAAACACGAGGAGAACATGCAAACTCCACACAGAAAGGACCGGGGCAGAGATTCGAACCCACGACCTTCTTGTTGTAACCACTGAGCCACCGAGCTGCATATACACTGAATGTACAAAATATTAGGGACATCTTCCTGATAGAGTTGCAGCTCCTTTTGCACAATCCACATTTCAATTGACTCACAGCTTAAAACTCCTTCTGTAACTCATCTGCTTCTGTTCATCTACATCTCCTCCTTTGTGATTGGTATAGATTGAATAATGGAAAACAATAAGGGATAATGGCTTTTATCTGGAATCACCTCATCAGTGTACTTCATGAAAAGAGTGTCCCTAATATCTTGTACATTCAGTGTGCAGTATGTCAGAGAACACGTCCCAGGACAGTTTGCCCTTTTCTGTTTGTAAAACACAGAATCAGATGTCAAAGACATGCAAATATATGTGTTTGTGTGTAGTGTGGTGCATAGTGTGATGTACTATGTATATGATGCATGCAATGTAAAGCCCTTTGAGACATACTTGTATAAAACTACTATATAAATAACGATTGATTGATGTAGAAATTGTTATTACCCCCAAATAGAAAACGTACATGTCTCGCTCCACATGCATAAGAATATTTTAACAATACAAAAAACATTCATGTTACAATCAGTTTTAATCCCTGGACACGTTTAAACCCTTTTACTTTGTTCTTGATTTTTGTGGGCTGGGTGTTGTTGTCTTCGATCATTTTCTTAAAGGTGTGTGTCACACCTCCAAACAAGTTTTCTTGCTTCCCTCCCAGGGACTGTTGGGTGGATTTAAACCCAGACAAAGTAGACATGTAATCTGCATATTTACTGCATCTTGATCTTGCAGTCATTAGTGTAAAGGGTGTATGGTATTGGGTAATTGACTGAATCTATGTCAGAATTGTGTCAGATACTGTGATAGTATCATTGTATCAGCTCTGCTGATGTTTTTTTTTACATTACACTAAAGCCCAACCGCAATTGCAGTACAGTTTCCCATGTTGAAGTACTGTCGCCTATCTACTGGCTTTATTTCTATTTTGATTTAGTTGAATGAAGACATTTTTCACAAATGGAACATCCAAATTTTGATACAAGGACTCAGAATATGTGACAGATAATCATGCCATTTACATTGGTAACATTTACAGTAGTTTTGACAGTAAAATATGGAACTTTCAGATTATTTTTTACAAGCTCTGTCCTTAAATGTGCACCTTGACACCCAAAATAAAAGTCTGGATGGGTCTTTGAAATCAGAAACTGTCCAGATAATTAATTATTAATTGTATCATGCACCTCGTCGGAAAGTTGAAGGTCAGGAAAGGGTACAGCTCCTCGGAGCACTAATGTTGATAACCTTTAAGGATGCTATGTTGGAACCAAACATGGGCTATAGTTAATAATGTTATAATGTTAATTAGGGTTCGACTGACATGGGTTTTTGAAGGCTGATACCAATACTGATGTTTTTGGATTAAAGCTGTCGATGGCTATATTTTTCCAATATTCAGTATTTTAAAATTTGGCCATTTTTATTATTTGTGTGTTTATTTGTGTTTTTTTGTTTAGTACACATACTGTACAAAATCCTAAATTTGATGTGAATTACTTAAGGTGGGCGTGGCCTATGACATTTTAGCTAATAACTTGGCTTGTGATTGGGCAATTTCTACAAATTATTAATGGGGAATTTTAAAGTGCTTTTGCACACAGTTATTGAATAATATTTAACATAAGTGTCAAGTTTGGTGAAGATTGGACACACAGTCAATGAGTTATGGCCATTTTCTTCTAAATTCATTAGTTAATTGTGGCCATGTCGTTAAACCAATCAGGGGGAAATTTTGAATATTTTTTCATTTTTTTCAAAATGCGAAATGGCTACAGTATGTGCACAGAATGTGCATCTGACTTGGATTGATCCAAGGAATCTATGGAAAAAATTGAAAATGTTCCACGGGCCTGATCCTGTAGGTAAATTGGTCTGGATCGAGGGACTCTGATAGCTGATGGAGTAGGTCTTTAATTATGATTCGAAAACATTTAATTGGAGCAGAATTCAGATCAATGTCCTCTATAAGCTTACTGTTTTTTGGCTGCTGTTCTTTTTGGGGGGGTGGGGGTATTTCACTTATGGTGGATTGCACTGTACTAACAATAGAAAAGAACAGGTGTTTCTATGGGATGGCTGGCCCCAGCACATCATTTATCACTTTCCGTCAGCCATTAAAGACAAGGTGTTGGGCCATGTGATATTGAGTGGGCTTGCTTCAGTGCCCCTGCCATTGAACTTTCGAGGCTAATTCAAGAAGAGCCCTTCAAGTCCAGGAAATACACGAGTCGTGACAGTTCAATAAAACGTCCCCCAGAACACAGAAATAAAAGATTCACAGAGGGCCCGACAAAGGTTGAGCACTCCAATTACTGTTTTTTACCAAGCACGTTATTCACATACCGGCCGTCATGCAGATCTACGCTCTTTTAGCTTAGACATGCTCTTTTTTTTCCAGTCAGCAGGTCCCTACATGGGAAAAATATAGCAAAATACTTTCGAACACCTTGTTCATCTCATGTCATCTGCTAGCCCTGCTGCTTGAAACTGGAACTCAAACAGCATTTGAAGTCAGATTATTTTCGAACCCTCTCCCTGAATAGAGCTTTATTTTTGACCCAGCGTTAATTTCAGTTGGATATTTGCCAGCCCACTGTTGTCGTAATTTGTTACCAATTTTGGGGGAAAAAGATGACTTTCATTATGAGGCTTTTATTTATTTACACCCACACACACACACACACCCCTTCTCTGCTGATCATCCTCTCCCCGAGCAGTGTGAGTCACATCACCCATCTAAAGACTGAGATAAGGCCTTGTGTCGGGGCGCTGCTTCCCGTGGTCACCCTGCCCACATGCCTGGCTGAAGCAAGGCGCCTTCCTCTATGCCTCGCTTCCACGTTAGTGTGACACATTCACATTTAGCGCAATTCCAAATGTAGAACCAAAACAAAGGGATTTGGGTGAATTGAGCGAATAACATTAGGGACAGTTATATTTTGATAATAAACCTTGACAGAATTTGTTATTTTTGTTACCTAGTACAGGTATCAAAGGTAATACTTAGGAAGTAATATGCAAAATCAGAAAGAAGTGTTTCTGTGTACGGGGTATATGCTCCACTGCACCAGTGGACCCTCCTATAACAAGGTTTTGTTGAATTACATCCACGATGTTTCCGAAAGGCTTAAAAGTACGAGCTTTCCAAAACCACAGCTAATTTTCATACTCGACATCATTAATCTTAACAACAACAGGCTAATGGGGGTTGGCTCATTTAGCTAACAGAGCTAAATGAACCCATTGGTTGCACTTCTCTTGAAGCCAGCTTAACAACACATTCGTCACATGTGAAGAAAGGTTTCATAACAGCTACAAGACACAGTCCCAATTATCCTAGCCATATGTCAGCTTTCATGCAGTGGTCATGTAATACTTGCATCATACCAAAATTGAAACACCATTTGGCAGGAGGTGTGGCAATGAAACACCATTTGGCAGAAGGTGTGGCAATGAATTTAGCAAAACATTCTAATAAAACGTTTTTTGTTGTTGTAATTTCTATTGGGAAATACATGCCTTGCGGTTCACCGTGAATATATGAATGTCATCAAGCTGGCTCCATCTTTCTGTTGCGTACAGTGCCAATATAATATTTGTTCTTTGCTGTGTCTTTCACATTGAAATGTGAGTGGGAAAGTCATTTGTAGTCTATGCTTTGATACACTTTTACACAATTAGAGGATAGGAGTGTACCATAGCCTGCAGACATAGAACAGAAATCATGTTTGTGGAATTTTGATAGATATGATTACTTAAGAAATTACCCAGCATATTACACTTTTAGGAAAACCCAAGACATCTTAAACCTGCAAAATTTACTGACTTGATTCCAGTAGCCTTAGGTTTTTTCTTAAAGATTGTTCTGTGCTCTCTGAGTGTCTTGAGTCACATATCCCCCTATAATGCCCACCCAACTGGAAACCTTTCCACTTAACACTCTACTGAAGCCACGGAAGATACTGGGAAGTAATTAGCAAAACATCAAACTGGGATGTTGGATTGTTGATGTTCATTTCTCATTGTATTTCTGCACTGATTTATTTATTTAAATGTGAATGATGGATTACTACATTAGTATGTCATGTCTTTGTATTTCTTTGTTGTTATGCACCCAAAACAATCAGTAAACATGTCTTTGAGATTCTAAAGTCAAACCTGTCATCCTGTCCAGTCACGCCTCTACCAATCGGTCTTCTGACCCCTCTCCTCATCCCGGCCACTAGGTGTCCTCCCCTTTATTTAACCCAGCCAGTCTTTCAAGCTAGATTGTGTGACTAGTATGCGACCCAATGCAGGAAGTACACACCCATCTCCACTCCACCCAGGCAATCTGCTGGTACCATGGAAGGTGCATTGGCGGTAGTGTGATGGTATCTGGTGGCTCAGATGAAAGCTCTCCTCAGAAAACCCCCACAGGGCCACTGATACCCATAGTTGCTAACAGCTTTTGACTTGCAATTAGCCGGCCAAGTTTATCAGCAGCAATAGCCGCAGGAGCTGAAGCGGAGCTGAAGCTAGAGCTTACCGGGCACATTTTGTGTGTGTGTTGTGTGGGTGTGGGTGGCTTTAGGGTAAAGGATGAGTATATGTCAGGCAGATATTCCCAACTCTACAGTCAGCAAGACATGCTGTGATTAATCAAGGTTGCTGGGTCACTGTGTTTATATTTTCTATCTATTTTTTCATTCTTTTGTATCTGAGTTCTTATAGATAATACCACAAATCCCAGAACAATAACGGTGTATTTCCGCACAAAGGCTGGCTACCGGGGAAACTTCTGAGGTCAAATCCTCTGAAATTGCATTAGCTCTTAAGAAGTCCTTCCAACCCGCTACCCCCCTCCCCCCACTCTAGCCTGTCTGCATGGAAGGGGAATGTTATTACCCAGACCTCCTCCCAGTTATGATGAATTCCCAGCCCCGAGAAGACCGGCCAGCCGGACTTCCATTTGCGGTAGATTAGATCCTCTGATTACAATGCCAGCTACCTCCCACTACTAGATAAATCTTTGATGGGAGCCCAAAAGCAAAACCCTCCAGATCCATTGCAGTTAATAATTTATTATTAGAAGGGGGGCGAGTATTTATGATAATTCAGCTGGAGCTGGAGATTTTGACTCGATGAGAAAGCTATGGCATGATACACTTCACTACTGCAATGTCTCAAATGATATATACATATTGCATGAATATCTAATGACAGGTGACATAAGGAGTGAATCTGTATATTAATGTGACATGTCACTGTTATGAACTAGCGTACATGTGAAATGTTACTCCGATTTCAGCTTTCACGTCATGTGAATTATTTGTTTTCCTAAAAGCTTTTGTTGTTATATTATGCATCTGTATAATTGTACATAGATCATTATACCGAGAATAGAATGGGTGAGCGGTGGTGGGATCGGGTCATGGTCTGCATTCTTGATTTGTACTGTACAGCTTTAACAGTAGGCTAGGACCACTAATGTAAGTGTGTAAGAGATGTAAATTAGATTAGAGCCCCCCCACCCCCCTCCACATACACACACACACACATTAAGCATTGTTTGCAGCAGTGCCACGTGCCATCAAGATCCAAGAGTCTGTCACCAAACACTACAGCAGACAATTTCCCTGATTAGTTCCTCCTCTCTGGATAAAAGTGTGTTAATAAGTTGCTGTAGTGTTTGGTTGGAATGAAAACCTGTGTAATCTTGGGCCCCAATGACACATGCCACTACTTTACAGTTTGTCTCCTAGATATTGCTAAATGCCAACAGCTTCTTGTAGGACAAAGTTATAGCATTAGTAAAT
Organism: Acanthochaenus luetkenii; assembly: GCA_900312575.1. Lineage (NCBI taxonomy): Eukaryota > Metazoa > Chordata > Actinopteri > Beryciformes > Stephanoberycidae > Acanthochaenus > Acanthochaenus luetkenii. The sequence goes on from OMOT01080346.1 coordinate 6,799, forward strand.
ATAGTTTATTGTGACGTAAAAGTTCACTGCACATTAAAATACTTAAAAGACCTTATTCCTTATATTTGCTCTATTGAAAGAGTCAACCTTGAAATGCAATGTGATGAATTGCAGGGCTGACAGCTGCATCCATACATACTGTATATCATCACATATCACTTAGATCCGCTGCTACTGACGTGACTATTACCATATAGATGGTTTCTGACTTTTGACCCTGATCTGTGCTAGGTGTCCATGAATTGCGACTATGTGTTCGTCAATGGGAAAGAGACACGTGGTTCCATGAACGCCAGGGTCATCTTCAGCTACGAGCACCTGATCGCGCCGCTGGAGTTGACGGTCTGGGTGCCCAAACTTCCCCTCCAGGTCGAACTTTCTGACAGCAACCTTAGCTTCATCAAAGGCTGGAGGGTTCCCATTCTGCCCGACCGAAGGTGAGGCTCAACCCCACATGCAGATGCAGTTAGCATACATTGAATATGATTAGAGTTTTGCCTTCATAGAAACGGTCTGCGAAGTATTCCAACGTGATTATACACTGAATGCGCAAAATATAAGGGACACTCACTCTTTTCATGAATTTACCCGCAATCTACACCGGATGAGGCAGGATGTCAGCAGCACGTCAGCAACACACACATGCAAGTCCTGCATTTGTGTCCACACTGGTTCCATTTTAGTTGCGTTTTAGCCACGCATCCAAAAGCGTGAAATCAAGCACAAAGTCTCGAAATACATAAGGAGAAATGGAAATACATAATTGATCTGAGTAATTATGTCTAGTTTATACGTGTTCCTCAAATATTTTTAATAGTTCTGTTTTCCTGTAATGTAATGTTTCAAATGGAACTGTTGTTTCAACATTTGGTTTGTGAGAGCAGGAGAGCATACTGAGACTGTAAGAATACACACTGAGATTCCTTTTTTTTTCAAAGCATTTAAGATTGCCCAGTTGACTTCTATTGTATCCCGGTAAGAGCCTGCAGGAAAACTGTAGAAATTCAATACTGAACTGATCAGTGAAATTATTATCTCTATGTATGCATGGTAGAAAGTCCGCAAATAGTCTAAGGTCCAAGATAGCGAACTTTTCCTTTAAGGAATTGCTATGTCAGGATTTTTTTTATATCCTAGTTAGCTCTTGTAGCCTAAATAAATGTTAAAATAGATCTGGGTATTATTAGGATTTTATCGATACCGATACTTATCGATACTCTTATCGATACTACTCTCCATAATTTTTGGCAAAAAATAAAAACACATGCTGTGAAAATATTATTTGTTATTATTACTTTTACAAAAATAACAACCGTTATTTGGATAAAATAGATTTAAATTGTTTCCTCCTCATAGTTTCCTGAGAGTATATAATGAGGGGACCAATTGCTATAAATAAATGTGTGTCTTGTTGCTGCTTCACTACACATAAAATAAACTTAAATAAACAAGATTATAGATGACCAAACAACTGTAGTTCTTGAGCTTTTCATAAGCTAACAGAAATATATATAAAAGAAAATAAAGAAATAACGTAAAAATAAAAACAACAACATTCAAAATGAGCAAAGACATGTAAACAAAACAATGTTAACAACGCTCTCAAGGGAGAATCTGGTATCTCTCATGCATTATTTCATTTCAAATTCAGCAAGGATCTCCCCTATTTCCTCAGCCGCAACAGGAACAGAGATTCATACACTGTCTGGGTCTTGAGAACTTTCTGTTTCAGTTGGCCTTCATTGACATAGTGCGTGACCTTTTTTTTTTACCAGCTAAAAAAAATAATGTACAGACTTTTTGTGTCACGTATCATACATACATTTCATCTGCATAATAACACATTATGGTGGTGAATAAAAACAGTGGTCAGAGCAGATCGTAAGAGAAAAATATTATTTATGTATTTATTTGTTTAATTATGTATGTATTTATTTATTTGTTTAATTATGTATTTAGTTATGTATTTGTTTATCTGTTTGTTTGTTTGACAGGGACAGTGCACAGCTTCTTTGCTGTGCCAGAGTTAGATACAGTATACGCTAATTTATATCTGTAGTCCCTGGGCAGTAAGCAGAGAATAACATCTCTGTTAGGAAAATCAACACTGTAGTAAAAAAAACACAATTACAAGACAGTACATAATCACAACAACAACATCAACAACAAGATTTCACATAATTGAAAAGCAACATTATAGTATAAAAAACATAATGTTTGCGTGTATGCGTGATGGGTACATGATTTCATCTTGGATTTAAAATAATAATAATAATATTATATTATTATATTGCTTGGTACTGAGCTCCAAAAGTTTGTTGCTCTAACCGAGAAGGCTGATCTGCCTAACTCAGTAAATGTGTGCTGTATCACACAGTCACCTCTGTTGGTCGTCCTAGTTGTCCTCCCATTATCTTATATTGATAATAGAGTACAGAACAGTGCAACAAAGTGTTTGAAATTGTGCCTGTTGCTTTAAGAGTGTTGCATTCTGGGTAGTGAGTGCAGCCATGTTTTCCTGTCTTTTTTATATATACAGAGAAGATCTGTGTTTAGCGGTCAGTAGAGCAGGTAAAGAAGCCAGCCAGCCCATTGAAATGCACCATGCTTTACACTTTCCATATACTATTGGTGGACTTAGTATTCTTTGTACTACTGTCACAGAGGTAATAAATGCCCTGCCCCAAGAGAGAAACATCTTTTGACTCCTGAGATCCAGAAAATAATCGAATAATAGATTAAGTTAGATGTTACCACCAAAATGTATATGTTTATGCAGGGCTCGAAATTAACTTTTTCACTTGGTAGCACTGGTGCGCCCAACTTCAAAAGTTAGGAGCACCAGCCAAAAATTAGGAGCACCCACCAAAATGTAAGGAGCACCAACAACATATGTACAAAGAAAAAAAATTCATACAAAACGACAACATAACAGCACGGCTTACAAGTAACAAAAAACTGAAAGTAGACTTAAAAACGCATGATAGGCCACAACTGGGGCTTCACGCAATATCATGGGGCCAGGATTTAATACTTGGTCTACTGGCTCTCTGTCCCACTTCCATCCATCTCTTCACTGAGACCGCGGCATCCAACGTCTCCAGAGAAGGATCCTCTGATTCAAATCAGACCTTCAACCGTGTTGGGGTCTAATGCAGATCTGATGTCCGACTTGATGCACTTCAGTGTGGAGAACCCCGTCTCACACTGCGCCGAGGACACAGGCAGGACCAACATGGTCCTTACTAGATGAAAGATGTTCTGAAGCTAAAATAATTTAAATATCATTATCAGGGTAGAAGTTTTCAGTGGCAGCATAACAATACAGCCATTTCTTAATGAAATACAATCCAACTGTAGCTGGTTGGTTTTTATATGGACTTAACACACAAACATTCAGAAGAAGATATTTTGATTAATCATTTCCATGTTGTACCTTTCCAGT
>OMOT01080349.1:0-10144 GCA_900312575.1 Acanthochaenus luetkenii
TACTGTGCTGTACTCTACTGTACTGTGTTGTACTCTACTGTGCTGTACTGTGTTGTACTCTACTATACTCTACTCCACTGTGCTGTACTGTATTATATTCTACTGTACTGTGCTGTACTGTATTCTATTCTACTGTACTCTGCTGTACTGTACTCTACTGTACTGTGTTCTACTGTACTCTACTGTACTGTACGCTACTGTACTGTACTCTACCGTACTGTACTCTACTGTACTCTACTGTGCTGTACGCTACTGTACTGTACTCTACCGTACTGTACTCTACCGTACTCTACTGTGCTGTACTGTATTCTACTCTACTGTACTCTACCGTATTGTACTCTACTGTGCTGTACTCTACTGTACTCTACTGTACTGGTCCTACTAATTGGCACAGCAGAATCTCTACTGTGTACACGTTGTATCGTGGTGGGAGTAGACTGGGAACAACACGCGATCCGTTGTAAAAGTTTGAAATACATTCTGCCTGGTGTATTGGAAGTATGTGGAATTGAAGAGTTAAAGTACATTACTCGTGTTCTACCAGATGTGTGATTCTAACGAGCCGTAAACTGACAGTTTGTTGTGATAATGTCTCCATACAAAAGAGAATATCAGGGTTTGTTGCCAGTAGAAATCCAAGAGAAATGTTTGTATGCTATCGGTTCATATCAGTTTCTAACCCATCTCTTGTCCCGCAGGCAGAGATGCGCGCTGCTGTGTTTTTGGCAATGGACGAGCAAGACAAAGTGGAGGTGACTGTGAACTTCACGGCTGCAGAGTGAACATCAGCTGCTCTCAGCTGTCGTAGTAACCAGCTCACGTTAACTTGCTCTTCTTATTCTCCTCCTCAGAACAAAACGCCGCTCGTCAATGAAAACCTGAAGAAATGTCTCAATACCAAAGAAGGTGAGTTTGGCTTGCTGCCCGGCCTGTAACTAGAACCTTTATACCATCAATCAATCTTTATTTATATAGCCCTTTTATACAAGTATGTCTCAAAGGGCTTTACATTGCATGCATCATATACATAGTACATCACATCATGTACTACACTACACACAAACACATATTTGCACGTCTTTGACTGGGAGGAAATCGGAGCACCCGGAGGAAACCCACGCGAACACGGGGAGAACATGCAAACTCCACACAGAAAGGGCCAGGCGAGATTTGAACCCAGGACCTTCTTGCTGTGAGGCGACAGTACTAACCACTGCGCCACTGTGCCGCCCCATACCAGGGTGTGGTTCTACTGATATGGGTTTTGAAGGCTGTTACCTTTAGTTTCGGATTGAAGCTGCCCATAGCTGATATTTTTGCCGATATTCAATATCTCTTTTGACCAAATATTCAGTGTTTCCTGCAGCATTTTATTCTTATCAGGGCAGAAAACCTCTGAAACAACCTAAAGTAAAATGTTAGGCTTGGCTGTCAGACCCAATACAGCCGCCTTCCTGTGTTGTTGGCCACTGATCAGCTCCACCGCAGCTGCTGAGGGTGAAATACCTGAACAGGAACATGGTCAGTAGAGAGAGCTTCTTGTTCCTTTTCCTCTTGGTGACTTTCTGGTTTCCAGCATATGAACATCAGGCTGCCTGTGTAATGCTGAGTCAATAACTGAAGGCCTCAAGGAACACAAACATTTCTAAACTATGAAAGGCAACACTGCCAAAGTCTCTAAAATGAAAGAGCAGGTGTGGCAGAACATTCAGATAAAAGTGTAAGTAGGCTATATACAATTGTACCTATAGCCCATATTGCTAATGTTTAAAAATGGCAAGATATGTGTTTTTCTTCCCTGTAATGAGCCACAGCCTGTGATTTGTTTCAGTTCTTAGAGCCAGTGGCTCTGACCCAAAGAGGGTGTGAGAACTAATCCAAACATATTCTCCAAACTGGTCAACTGGACTAAACCGCTTTCTGTTAATAATAGCTGCTTGATTTATTGTCTGTGTCTGGAAATAAGTTCATGGATGATATAAGCTTAAAAAGATCTGGTCATAATCCAGCTCGCTCTGACTAAACCTGCTTTTGCAGGCTTGATCTTAAGGAGCTGTTGCTCTGGTAACGATCAGACTACATTTGAAGCTTCCCAGGTTTATGTCAAAATGTCGTCAAACTTCTGCAGCTAACTCAGTTGTGCTGTACGAGCAGCGAGGCCCTGAACTAACAAAGGGGAGAATGCTGTTGGAAATCTAAATGGAGCAGAGAAAGTTACCGATGTGTCTGCTTGCTGTTGAAGAAGAGGATGAGTCTGATCTGAAGAGGAGGATGAAGGTTCATGATGTCCTGCTGGAGAACAGAGCAGCCACAGGTTCATCATCTGATCCCAGAGCTGCTAGATAGACGCTTCAAGGCCCGGTGTCATACTGATGTGATGCAGCTAAAGTTGAGTCTGTTCGACTTGGAGACAGAAAATGTATCGCGTCCAAAACACCAGACGTACAGTTCACAGGAGACGCCGCCCGCTGCGACCAAACCACTGAAATGTCTGGGAAAAAGACACAGGTGCGTTCGAAGCAGCGTCCTGTGGGATCTCGGCCGCGCAGTAACATGAGTGGATACGTCTTTACTTCCTGATGCTTCTGGTTATTCATTGGACATCCTCAGGCTCCACAGTGACCCAAAGTATTAAAACGTGAGAGGAAGTAAGGAGCAGTTCTCTCCATTTTCCTATAATCTTATCATGCTCTGTCATTTTATGTTCTGTTCTGTCATGTTTCTTGTCTGTGTCCTGGTTCTGTTTTGCTACTGCAGAGATCCAATGTTCCTTCAGTGATCATTAAAGTGTCATCTGATCTTTTTCATCTTAAGTTGATTTGTCCTCTTCAACCTTTTCAGTTGTTTTTCTTCTTTGGTATATTCAGCTGGTTTTCTGGTTGGTGAACCGTAATGGAAATTTGCGAATGAGCTCAACCAACATCACATCTCTTGCTGTTTGACACAGCTAGTTTAACTGTCAGTATTACAGTATACTGCAGATTTAGTAGTATGTCATTACATTACAGCATTTAGCAGACGCTTTTGTCCAAAACGACTTAATTTAGTCAACAAACCAACTGTATATCTCAGTCTTCATCAGCTGAGCTTCAGTAGGAAGAAGCAGCGTTCATGGAGTAGAAGAGTAGAAGGAGACTCTTACATGTTAGGTAGGTCAGTTCCAGTAGATCCAGGTGTGATCTGAACAGGTCTTCAGACGTTCTGACTGAAGGGGGGAGCTCGTTCTGAGTCCACGTAGTGATGGGGGGTCTAGGAGACCTGCAAGGGGGGCGGAGCGGAGACTAGTTATTCACCAGCTTAACTTGACAGACATGTTTGCTGATGACTGTTTTACTGAAATTAGATTTAGACCAAAAACAGTTCCACCTGGTTTACTGTCGGTCTCAGCTGCTGTGCAGTTGGTCCTTCTCACCACAGGGTAGCGCTGTGGTGCCCTCAGGCTTCCTTGGCTGCAGTTAATATGCTGGAGCCACAGTGCTGTCCCTCTGAAGAAGTCTGACTACCTACACTCTTAACAAAAAGGGTTCTATACAGTACCAGAAAATGGTTCTTTACGCTTGTACCTTAGCTGTATGGTGCTGTAAAGAACCTGTTATGGACGTATGAAACATCCCAATTCAGCAGTATTAATATATATATATATATTTAGAATGACTAAATTATTCTGATTGATTATATTCTTTATTTTAACAAATCAGAGGGTTCTTTATGGTTCCATGTAGAACCACTACACTAACCAAAGAAAGCTTGAAGAACCCTACCGTTTCTAGATGAAGAAGGTACTGCCTCAGAAACAGATGCACAGCAGGAGAATCAGACTCCGCTTCAAAGATGTTCCTGTAGGATCGATGTCACAACTAAAACCATCACACAGCCTCTTACCTGCACTGTGTTTGACCGCAAGAAAAACACAGTGGCAAAAACAGATTTGTCAATAAAACATGTTGAATTACATTTTACATAAATGCATAGACAATTTTCTCGCACTTGACATTCTTGAAATCGTTATAAATGTGAAGTTTTCTGTTCTCATGAAGCTGGTTTTTTCCCCCGCAGGCCGCCTGGTAGCCAGTCTGATCATCGACTTCCTGCAGGTCTTCAACCTGGACTTCACCCTTGCCGTGTTCCAGCCCGAGATCAACTCGGTGAGTGTCGGTCCAACTCCTCTGGTGTTTACTGAGGTTTGACTCGGCTATCGTAGAGAAGAACGAGGGGAAATTAATAAAAGCTGGCTGCTGTTTAGGAGACACTTTTGGATTTGACTCTTCAGTTTGGATCGGTCACTTCCTGTGTGGAGAAGATTTCCCACCAGAGACCAAACTGACAACTGAACTTCACATCAGAATTACATTTGGCCTAAGGTTTAACATGGACCAAGTTGTCCAGTGCTCACTAACTCACTCCGGGTATTTCTACCTTCCCATCACCGCTGCTGACGGCGTGTCTGGGTTTGTGTTGCAGCTGAACGGTCTGGACGTTCGGGATCAGGTCTGCAGAGAGCTGGGGATCTCCGAGTCAGAGGTGAACAGGAACTCTCCTCTGCTGCTGGAGCTGGCCAAGAGAGGAAGACCCAAGGACAAGTCGGCCATCTTGACCGAGGTGAGCAGCAGGGGAGGGATGAGATACAGAAGTGACACTGAAAACAACCAGACAGTCGTACTTCATCATATAGCGTGATTTTAGTTCCCACAGTTAATTATGGTAGAATATTGGGTTTGGGAAGGAACCTGGCTCCTCTGTGATTTATAAGAGTGTTTCCTTGGTGTCTCATTTGTTTTGTGGCTGTGTCGGCCCACTGATGTATTTATACAGTTTAAATTGATGTCATCTTAATTAATTTCTGTCTTTATGTGATCCTTCCCCACTGGTGTGTTAACAGGGAGACAAAACTGCACATATTCCCACGGTAACGTATCTTTGTCTCTATATGGTCTCAGTTTTAGTAGCTGTGATACTCTGTGGGGTTCAGACCTGCGGATTCAAATAACCAGTCTTCAGTGTTGTTATCTGGGTCAGCAGACGTTAAACTCGAACTACTCAGATGAATGAGGCAGAACGTGGGTTTCCTGTTGATCAGTCACTTTCACAGTTTGTCCTGGTTCTTACAGTGAGTCTCATGCTGTCGTGAAGTCAGTCAGAGTCCCACATGGCTGAAACACTGCTGCAATATGAGAACTAATAACGCTAGGGATCATTCAACTTCCTTCTTAACTTATTACTGCTACTATTACTACTACAGTACTAACAATATTATTAACAACTACTATTACAAATAATATTACCAATACTGTTACTACGACCAGAATAATAATAGTAATACGTTTAATTTGCAACTTGTTTTCATTACAAGCAAATCTCAGCGCGTCAGAAAGCTCAGCAGAGGTTACGCTGCGGTTTACTGTGGTTTCATGTTGCAGAACAGCCTGACCAGGTCTTACCTGCCTGTTTCCCACTAATGATAAGCTGTCAGCTCAAATCAACAGGCTTTTAAAATGAACAGTTTAATTCCAGAATGAGAAATCCATCTGAAAAATGTGACACCTACTCTGACAGAATGACTGTTGGCATGAAAGTAAAGCTCACTACTTATTATTGAAATGATGAGCCATTTTGAGTCCATACCTTTGGACTGTAAGGATGTAATCATCTGTTTCTTTTGTTATTTTTACAATGAGAAATGAACATGAAGTAGCCATTTTAATGTCAAAATGGATGTTTAGGGTTTTAGATTCATACTGCTCTCAGTATTATTGCCATGACATTAACCTTCCTCCCTTTTTGTTCCCATATAGGAACTGTCGCCAAAACAGATCGCAGACGCCAGGAAGACGTTTGATTCTTACGACAAGGTGAATGTCCAAAACCTTAAACTCTTGTTTGTGTGTGTGTGTGTGTGTTTGCGTGACTTTGGTTGATATAATCAGTCATCTTCTGGACAATCACAGCCCAGTTTGTTGAGGTGTTGATTAGCGTTTCTTTTTCTTACAGGACATAAGTGGATCAGTTGGAAAAGACGATCTGAAATCTGTCTTTGCTGATCTGTTCCCCAGTTTTAACAAGTAGGTCTACAGCAGTATGATAGATAGATGGAAAGAATCTGATCAGTGTCAGGTCAGGTTAAGGTCTTCCCATAGACAACCAGTGTAGTATTGATCAATTCTACAGCGATACAATGTTAGTCTGGTGTTCTTAACACGTAGTATTATATCTGTATGTACAGGAACATGTTGGAGAGGTACGTCACCGATGAGCTCAGACCTGCAGACAAATCCTTCTATAAAAGTACGTTTTGAGTAGTATTTTTAGTAGTACTACTACCTACTACTGTACAATGAGTGTTTTTAGTTACTACTTACTAGTGTCCTAAGAGTAACTGTTTAGTAGTTCTAATACTTCAAACTGAGTGTTTTACCCTGTTGCTGTCAGCTGAGAAATGATTGCTCTGTATCATATTTATTAACCATCACTATATCATTGTCAGATTAACAGTGTTACCTTGGTATAATGACTGTAAACCAATGACAGCATGGTGGAGACGATTGGTCACCTCTATCTCACACCAGTGGTATTGTTAGTGTTTCTGCATATTAAGACTACATTTCCCATAAGCCCTGTTGCTTCCTGTCCCCCCTCCCCCCCTAAAGAAGATAAACATGTTGGAAGTGATTTCTCCATCTTCCTTTCTCTCCTTCCACCATCTGCCGTCACCAGAAACTCTGGAAGAACAGCACCCTCTTCCTGTTTTGTGCCGTAAAGCAATCCTGCAGATTTCCCCCCAAATCCGACCCGGTGGCTCACAATGTAAAATACAGAGTAGATGCTGTTTACCGTAATTATAGTAGTCTACATTAATGTGGTGATGAATTATTGATGTTAAAATGCTACACTTGGCTTGGAAGTCGCTCGTCACGGGCTCGACTCTTTGCATCCCTGGCACCGCAATGGTGGAATGAGCTCCCCCCTTCAGACAGGACAGCTGAATCGCTACCCATCTTTCGCAGGAGACTAAAAACCCATCTCTTCCGACTAGACCTAGACCCTACCTGAACTGACCTATCTAAAACATATCTCCTTCTATTATTTTCTTCTCCCCCCCAAAAAAAACAACAACCCAAAAACAATATTTCTAAAATAACAACTCTTGACTACTAATGCTACTGCTCCTATTGAAGTGTTTCATGCTACTTGTTCCTATTGAAGTGTTTAGCTGATGAAAGACTGCGTTGTATAGTTGGTCTGACTAATGTTGACGAAAAATGTACTACTGTAAGTCGCTTTGGACAAAAGCGTCTGCTAAATGATGTCATGTAATGTAATGTACACGCAGCACCTTAACAATGGCCAACATACCAGTATGTATTATTATTACTATCTTTTTATTATGTCTGCAGCTGGTTGTCATGGTCATGTCCTCTGTGTTTCTCCACAGCGATAGACTTCCAGGAGTTTCTGGGATTATACAAGCGTCTCTTTGCTCAGTGCAGAAGTGTGGTGAGATTCAGATGATGATATTTTGCGTTGTTATGTTAATTTCAGACTGTCATGGTGTTTTGTTAAAGGCTTCATATAATCTAATTTAATAATAAGTGCAACTATTCATATTTGAAATTAGATTTGTTTGATTTAACCGTTCCTCAATAGCAGTTTGTACCTTTTTTATGATAAAATAAAATGTATTATTAGCATGAATCATATTGAAGATCAAATTATATAATGTTACACTTGAATGAAACAGTCTAATTAACAGGGTTAGTCTACTCTACAGGTATCTAACCATCATTTGGGGTCTTGTTTTATTCTAAACATTAGTTGGCTGCTACAACACTGAAAGCTTCTATGGCTTTTGGATAGAAAAAGTTTGGTTTCCTGCCCTGGTAATGTCTAATGGTGTCATCCTTATTCAGGTTGCTCAGGACTCTGGTGACCTCAGCCATCCGCCCAGTCACATTACTGAGGAGAAAATCGGCACATCGCTCGCCAGCAAGGTGCGTTTGTTTAAACCACCTTAGGTTAGACAAGTCCAAGTATCAGCTGTCTTTCATAACCGCCTCTGTTGCTGTGTGTCATAAAATAACTCCTTTAATCCCCTGTGTAGGGCCCTATGATCTCTATTTATTTAATTTGTTACAATTTTTGTTTATTTTGCCCGGCTTTGCTTTAAGTGTTTCTACACTCCAGAAATACCTGTAATCATTTATCCAGTTATCCAAGTTCAAGTTATCACAGCATGTCTCAAAGGACTTTACAGAAATGAGCCAACTAGATCTACCTGAACAACAATCAATGGAAGTACAGAATAGTATAAGACAAACAGGGAAACAGAACAAAGCACAAGACACACAATATAAATTTTTAGCAGGACATAGCAAGTCTACCTATTCTACAAGGTCTAAACTACCCGGCACCACCAGCTTTAGACCCTCGAGGCATGCAAGGAAAAACTTCCTTGGGGGCTGCGATCATGTAGTAACAGCATCAGGGATGAGACAATGGCCAGCAATAATGACCTTAGGGGAAAGGGCAACCCCATGTCCACTCCAGTGAGCATTGACGACCATAAGAGCAAGGGCAGGAGCTGATGACCGTAGTGGCTAGGCAGGCACTGGTGACCATAGGAGCCGGGACAGCACCCACGTCCGCTGCATGGTAGGAATACTGCAAGTCTTCTGAGAGAGAGGAAGCACAGACACTCCAGCCAGCATTCTGGTTCTGGTTAATATTCTGGCGGCAGTATTTTATACAAGTTGAAGATAATTGCATAATTTTGATAATGCAATTAGGTAGGCCAGAAAACAAGACATTACAATAATCAAGTTGATGAAACAAAAGCATATATTAGGGTTTCTGCATCAGCCGGATTTTTGCAATATTGCGGAGGTGGAAAAATGCTATCTTTGTGATATCCCTGATGTGGGAGTCAAATTTGATAGCTGGGTCAACTGTAACACCAAGATTTTTAACTGTGAGACTCTGGGTAATTAAGCAGTCCCCAAAATGTATGGTGACATCAGTAAGACAAGATAGTTGTATTTTGGGGCCAACAACTAACGTCTCAGTTTTGTTAGCATTTATCGATCCATCCATCCATCTTCTATACCCGCTTACCCCTATTCAGGGTCACGGAGGGCTGGAGCCTATCCCAGCATGTATTGGGCGGAAGGCATTTTATTTAGTTGGCATTTAGTTGCAGAAAAGTATATGACATCCATTTTTGACAACAGATAGGCACACTTTGAGAGCTGTGAAAGGTCATTTGGCTTAATCGGTAGGTACATTTGGGTATCGTCTGCATAATAATGAAATTTAAGGTTATGGCGATGGAAAATTGCACAGAGAGGCAGCATATAAATGGGGAAAAGCAAAGGGCCTAACACTGAACCTTGTAGTACACCGAAGTTAAGCTTGGAACATTCTGAGATTATGTTGTTGTGTGAAACACTATGCATTCTATCAAATAAGTAGAACTTAAGCCATAAAAGCGCAGGGCCACAGATACCAAAGTGGTTCACTGGGTGGTTTAGAAGTATATTATGATCAACTGTATAAAATGCCGTGCTTAAATCAAGTAGGATTAGAATAGAGGAGGAATCGGAATCTGAGGCAAGGAGTAAGTCATTTACCACCTTAGTGAGAGCTGCCTCGGTGCTATGGAGAGACCTGAAGCCAGATTGAGATGGTTCAAAAAGACTATTGGAAGACAAATGGTCAATTAATTGGATAGCTACTATTCTTTCCAAGACTTTAGAGATAAAGGGGAGATTAGAAATAGGTCTATATTTGCTAAGGACGTCCGGATCAAGGTTACGTTTTTTTGAGTAGAGGTTTAATCACAGCTGTTTTAAAGGCAGAGGGTACAATGCCAGAGGAGAGGGAGGTATTCATAATTTTGAGCAGAGTGGGGCCTAATATCGGAAAGAGTCCCTTAACCACTTTGGTGGGAAGAGGGTCAGATAGGCAGGTTGTTGATTTAGAGGCGAGTACTATTTTAGAAAAAGTATCTAGAGAGACCGTCTCAAACTGTGAGAGTACGCAGGTGGTCTCCAGAGCGCCAGATGCTCGTTGAGGAGAGGGATCAGAACCCTCCTTAGGCAGTGAATTTATGATCTCATCTCTAATATAATCAATTTTCTTAGTAAAGTATGTT
>OMOT01080351.1:0-12130 GCA_900312575.1 Acanthochaenus luetkenii
ATTAAATGTAGGAGTAATGTGGCTCCAGCGTGCTTCAAACAGATGCAGTGATATTTAAAGCTTGGATTAATTGCCAAGTTGGCTAGTAACTTTACAACGTTACCCACCACAGTACATTTTTACCCACATTTGGAGGAAGGTTGGCAGGTGTTAATTTCAAGCCCTGCACCTAAGGGTTTCCCCCCTGACAAGTGAAAATATGGACCCAGATGTCGTGCAACAATATTTAGGATCTATTAGCACATGCCGTGGCTTTTCAGAGAAGGTGCCATGGCATTTCACAGATAGGGTGCCCATTTGAGATTGGGTTTCAATACATGGTGAAAGCAAAGGATAAATGTGCAAGGCAATGTTTTCATAGGAAAAAACGTTTTATTTCACTGGCTAAAGCGATGCAGAATTTAAAAAAACACACACAACCGGCCTTCCTCAGAAAGGTGGCTTCCTTTTTCTACTCTTTTCTATGTTTGTGTTTTTCTTTTCACCTTTTTATCTTCTTCCTCAACAAGTTCCCACTGTATGTTTTTTATGTGCAGTAATGTTTTCACAATGGGCTCCAATAGCTTCAATTTTGACCCTATGTACCCTCATTTTTGGTGTGATCTTAGAGACAGTCCCCATTCTCTGTGCAAAGCCCACTCCACTGGAAATTGTATCGCCTAAGTTTCTTCGCCTGTCCGGGAAAATCCTGTTAATTCTGTTTTTCTTTGTTTTTTGATTTGTTGTTCAGGTTGGAGATTTTGGCGATGCCAACAACTGGCCTACCCCGGGGGAGATTGCTACTAAAGACATGCAGGTGGGTTTCGTTTTTCTCAATTTGTCCATTTATTTAAATGGAGTCACAGGTTGGTAGATGAGTAGACTGACCTGACTTACCAGTTCTTTCCTTGGCAACAACAGGAGGGTATTGACTGTTATCTGTGGTGTCCACAACTCTGCCACAGTGCCCTTCAGCAAGACACTGACCCCCAAACTGCTTCATAGCTGCTGCACTGGAGCCAACCTGACCTATAAACCTCATGTAAATTGGTTGAATTAACATTTAGTAAACCCTTCTACATGCATTTTCATATCTTTCTAGATTTTTGTGGAAAGCAAATTAAAAGCAATTATCCAATTGCAGGAGTCCAAAGCTGCCCTGCACTGATATAAATACTGACCATAGGGTGGTCAGAGGTCAGGCTCGGCTACAGAGCACCACCCCTGGAGCTGGTAGGGATTTAGTCTTGCTAGGGCTGTGCGATATGACGATATATATCGTGCAGCGACAGAAAAATGTCTATCGTAGATAACTTCCTCTATCGTTTCTATCACCATTGTCGTAAAAAAGCAGCAGAACTGCTGTATTTTACATCATTCCCGACCCCGCTTTACGTTCTCTACGTACATGTGGACTGGAATACCAAACACACATGGAGCAGCATGACACAGAACTAAACTCTGTTTCAGTCACATTAATTATTCCACTGATTTACAACCAGAAAAAAGTTTAATGCGATGGATCATCAGCTCTTATCAGGAGCCGTCATAATTTTACAGTAACCATCTGCTGATTACAGCATTTACATTACATTACAGCATTTAGAAGAGGCTTTTATCCAAAGCGACTTACATACATTACATTACAGCATTTAGAAGACGCTTTTATTCAAAGCAACCTACACGTCATACCGTTGGCGGAGGCAGCCATGCAAGGTACCAACCTGCTCAACGGGAGCAATTTGGGGTTAGCTGTCTTGCTCAAGGACACTACGACAGATTTTTTCCCGGGAGGAACTGGACTCAAACCACCGACCTTGCAGTTGCGGGGCGGGAACTCTACCTCCTGAGCTACTGCCGCCCATCACACCATGCACCACACTACACACAAACACATATATTTGCATATGTTTTTGACTGTGGGAGGAAACCGGAGCACCCGGAGGAAACCCACGCGAACACGGGGAGAACACGCTAGCTCCACACAGAAAGGGCCAGGCGAGATTTGAACCCAGGACCTTCTTGCTGTGAGGCGACAGTGCTAACCACCGTGCCGCCCGCTGATGATGCGGCTAACTTAGAAAAGGACTATCCACTAGGGATGGGTGGCTCGAAACTGGTATCGATACTTCGATACTCACATGCTACTCATTTGGTATCGATGCCCTTTGAAAAGTTTTAATCCAAAATGCGTTTCACTACGATGTGGAACAACTCCCCAGTTCCCAGGTGATGTCATTAGTATATGATGTAGTATCTATATGTGGTATGTCTATGCTATATGATGGTGTGTAATTCACTTTGGATAAAGGTGTCTGCTAAATGCTGTAATGTGATGAAATGAAATTCCCGCTGTATCTCAGCTTGTTGTGGAATAGTGTAAGGGAACTGGATGTAGTTCAGTCTCGGATCAATTATGGCATCAAACACTGCTGCATAATCCTGCTCACTGAGGGTTGGGTGATGTCCGATCTATCTCCAATCTTACGCTGGAACGTGCTGGTGGCCAGGAAACCCAGGGTGGACAGGACGTGGATGTGCACAGGAATGGCTTTCGTGCGGTTAGTGTGTCACTCCAACATAAGAACCAAATCATGGCATAACTCAAGCAAAACATGTTTTGGCGAACGGTATCTACTTACAAGCCGCTCTGTGCATTCAGCAAGTAGATCAGCACGGTCTCTGAGCATGCTCTCTGCGGAGTGCACGGTGTGCCAAATCTTCCAGTAATGCAAGATGAGCCATGTTACATTAATTTAAAAACACCTGTCACAGATCTGTGTATTATAGATGTTCACACCAATTAGCCAGCACTACATGGCTGTTTCTAAGTGGACTTCATTCATTGAAAATATATATACATCGTAGATGTCATTTGTAGTTTCCCCATTCTACCACTGGATGCTGTGCACAGTCAGACATGTGCATAAATGTAAGTACATTCTGAAGTACAAATTGATCAAGTCCACACTTTGCGTAGAAGTGATCGTACGACTAGAGTACACACAGATCTGTGTGTACGCACGCTTGATAAATGAGGGCCCAGGTGTTTTGTTGAGGAGTTTGGTCAAATTTACATGAAATGTGATGCAATAATAACATACAGGTTTGAACTACCAGGGACTACTTTCCCTATATCCATAGGAAGTTAATGTGCTGGGAAACTGTGTACAACTCAAAATCACAGTGCAGCGGATTAATACGTGATTGCTCAGCTGAAATAGTTGAAATAAACCTGGCTACGTGAGCTATATGGAGTTAATGATATTGCATGTATTAACGTATGAATCTATAGGCCGTATAATGAAAAACCCTAACAACTTTGTTTGTACTAAAATGTACTGTCTCTAGGAATAAGTGAAATAACCAGTTCCTGAATAAACTGTATGATACAGCTCTCACGTGCTCTCAATTCATAGAATTACTGAGCAAAACAAATGTAATGGTGGGATTAAATTCAAAGCCCTTGCAGACTGGACAACAGCAATGTTTAGGCTAACTTTTACTATTGTAAGGAATGTTTACTTATTTCTTTGGTGACAAAGTTTAGCTCAGTTTTCCCAATTCACACACCTCGTGGAACTGCGAGGTTGTGACAATGCGTTTCCTTCTCTAGTACCCCGGTCGTAATCGGTTTCTGTCGAATAGAAAAGGTTGAGAAGCTAATTTGATGTAGCTGACAACTCTGAAGTCAGTAATGGGGTGCTGTGTTTGTCCTGAACGGAGCACCCACTTATTGAATCTAGCAAAGGCAGGTCAGCTTGTATCTTAGCACCGTCTATCACTCCGCCTGCTGAGTGGCGTGGATACCAAATGCCTCTGTTATGAATCAAAATCTTCACCGATCAATCAAAAAGACCAGCTCAGCTTGATGGATCCTCTCCTGCTCATCCTTGCTGTCAGGGATGCAATGTTTGTCACTACACCCACTGAGAGGCGTAGATAATAAGCCACTTAAGAGTGTAATTAAACTAAATTAATTATAATATTTTACATTTCTCACCAATTGGAGAATAGCGTTTCAGCTAAGAGTGAATATGATGAAAAGATGGATCAGGTTCCTGCTAGACTTGGCTGTAGTGGGTGTGTAGTTTGCTTCTATAGGTATTTCAGTGGTTGTGGGTGTAATTACACGGTACACAGCAGCTACACAGCGGCACAGACCAGTTGACGTCTGGTGCTGCTGGCTGCTCTTTGTGTCCTTGGGGCTGCTTTTTCTTTTTTAGGGTTAAGGTTAGTCCATGCTCACCACCGTGGCATGGCTTCTTGGACACTGTGGAGACAAAACAAAGATGGTCGACCTCACAGCAGGAATCTGAGGATTTAAAAAAACATCCAAATGGGTATTTGTTTTTCTTTAAAAAGGAGAGAAGAAGTTTGAAAACCAGGCGCCACCCACCCTCAAAAAATAATACATGATGATGATAATTAATTATATTATTTTTTATTCTGCTCACAATTGACATGTTTAGGCCATACAGTCTTCATTAGCATACCAAGCTAACGGTACCAGAAACGGCATCGCTGAGGATTTGTCAGGCCCCAAGGATCACCTACTGCAGGAAAGGACAAAGCCACACACGTTAAACAATATAAGATAAACATGCAATTGAAACAAACCCCAACTTCATGTCTTTAGTGCAGTGTGAATGATTAAATGGATGCTTTACCCTAAATCGATGTTGCCTCCATTTTGTGAAACATTCCACCCCTCCCTGAGTCTGAAAATGTTTTTTTGTGCATATAGCTGCTTCCGAGATTTTGATAAAGAATGTTGTCCTGAAAGTCCTCCCCCTATGACGCGAGTAGGGAAAATACTCTCCTCCGGTTCCCATAGAGCAGACCTGGGCATTTTACGGTCCGCAGGCCGCATCCGGCCCTTTGGCTGTCCCTGTGAGGTCAACCGGAAATTATACATTAAATGTAAATAAGTGTACACCATGCACGCAACAACTGCTTCAATACAACTGCATTGCTTTTATTTTGAAGGCGACTGCTATTGTTTTTCAATTTACGTACGTGCTCTATGGCATAGAGCATCGCTTCAGCTCTTATGAAAGTACGCAAGGCAAACATTTTATTTCGCCTGGTCCCTCCCGATCCCTCCCATCGAAGTTGACATAGCATGGCAGATGGAGAAGACTTTGTGTTAGACTTGGTAGATGACATCTAAAAAAAAAATTTGAAATGCTCACCAGAACAGTTGCTGGAGAGACGGAGAGCAAGAGAAGAGAGAGAGATAGAGGCGATGCAGTCGCCGTGGGCCGCCAGGATGCAATATTATATTTTAATCCCAAAATAACTGGTTTGATTTAGGGCATTCCTTTAAAGAATAAAAGATGGACAGGAAGGATGAATGAGGGAGTCACGACGGCCCACACACAGTTGGTGTGCAGAGAGTTTGATTCATACAGGATCAGTATTATCAGGGGACGTGTCATCAAAATACCATGGGTAATTTGCACTGGAAAATGTTACTTAATAAACTATAGACATTAGTAGATTCGCATGGGATTAAAACTACATTGATCTCCGCATTTATTACAAATCACTGGACGGCCCCAGGTAATATCAGTCCCGTGTGAATCCTCTTGGTGCCTCTCACTTGCAGTACAATTGTCTGAGGCACTAAACAACACACTATCTCTTTGATTTCCACCTTTGAACACCTACTGCTGTCACATACAAGCCTCAGCTCCAACCTAGGCCAGCTCAGCTCAGGTGTCCTATAGTCATATATGTTGAATATAGGCATTGGTCAGACCCCCCCACACACGCATGCACAAAGGGTGCGTCTAATATGTGCCCTCTTACAGTAGCAGCAGTAGGCCATTGCCCCCTCGAAGCAGGGCAGGTGGCTAGATCTATTTCTCACCAGCAGAGTGACCCCAGTAACCCCTATTTTAGACGGCTAGGTCTGAACGAACATGAAGGAGAGCGCATGTTCCCGCACTCCTGCCAAGAAGCCAGAGGAGGGAAATGTGGGTCACGTCATCAGAGCCAGGAATAACCGGTGGGTCTGGTAGCAGGAGCTGAGGGTGGGGGGGTTGCGGTTTGGGAGACGGGACCAAGGCCTGGGAAGGGATGTCCTTTTAGGGATCCCCTATGATAGAAGCACCCCTGGATCCACTCTGCTGCTATTCTTAGGGGGATTGGAGTATGCTGTCCGCAACATAACATTTAAAGCTGTAAATCAGTCACTTAATTCCACAAATTACGCACACTATGAATTGGATGCTGAAATTTGATAGTGTAGTTTTTTTGCTTTAGAGTATGTCACTGTGGTAACGGCTAATAGCTAAGTTAAACTTGACATTTCAAAACAATAAATGTCCCTGTTGTCTGGATTTTACAGTTTTGCTACAAGTAAGTACTGTAAGTCTGTCTTACAATTGAAATTAGTAAAATGTGTCCCATTTCAGAATTAGATTCTTCATGTATATGGTCTTTATTTCTTAGATTAGTTCCTATTTGCAGCTCTTGGACTGCAGTTGTTTGTCTCCTTTGCGTATAGGGTGGAGCAGTTCACACCATAACCATCATCACCCCGACATAAATGTTCCCAAAGAATATCGACACAAATGCACAGTGTCTCATTTTTCTTTGTTTGTGTCAAATGAATCTGCGTGGAATCCTTCCCAAAGTTTTCTGAAATCGTGGTGATAGAATGATGGCCGTTGTCTAATACAATATTTTCTATTGTCCCTGGAGAATTAAGATTGATCCTCAGTGTAGTGGTTCAGGTCTTGATGCTGGTTCGTACTACAGCTGTAGCCACTGTAGAAGTCCCTCCATCTTGCATCTATATTAGTACTGCTGTGTTTTTCAGACTGTTCCTTTTAGGGGTGGAGCAGCAGTGTAGCAACAGTGTCGTAAAAGTGTGACCCCTACCATGGCTTCATGAGTGACTTCCTGTGGTGGATCAGGGCACATTTGGCAGAATGAATCAGCTTTCTTCTGATCTCGGTATCATTGCCTACAATTTTCTCAGCCGTTCTACTACATACCGTTATTGAGTCAGAACAAAGACTCCACCAGTCACAACTGGGCTTTGAACACGGTCATCTACTTAAATGTTCATCCATCATTTCACACTCATCTCTGTCCTTGCTGAAAATAATCTGCTATTCTTCCCATCTGTGCAGAATCCAAACCAAATTTTTTAATTTGCAGCTCTCTTTATATAATGCCACATTTAGCCATTTAGATGATATTAGATATACTTTATTAATCCCAGAGGGAAACTGTAAACTGTAGAAACAGCAGGTGCTTTTTACACAGCCACAGCTTAGGGAGCATCCACGTGTTCAGTTTGATGGCAAAGAAGAGGCATAATGCCCTGATGTGGTTGAACCAGAAGAGGTTTTAATGGGACAATAAGTAGTATTTCTACTGTCCCATAGCAGAAAAATAACCATTATATAACTGAGCAGGGTTTATAGGGTTATCGATCAATACCAATGATTCAACAATTACTTGGCCAGGTGTTAAGATTTCTGGCTTTTAAAACTCACTTTCTGATACTGTGAACTCTGTATCTAATTCAGTTTTTGGACCAACACTCTATCCAAAAGGAATTTCAAGAAAATCCCAAAAGATTACTTGCATACATGTATGATTGTGTTTGTTTGTGTGTGTGTACATCTCCATCCAGCTCATTGCCTTCTCTAAACTGCCCTTCCCTCCCTCTGTTCAGATCGAGGTAGTGACACGGACCGTGTCCTGCCCGGCGACTGTCAGGCAGGTCAGAGACTCTCGGAGATTCGCCGTAAGTTTAACCTGCAGCACAGCAAAACCTGCAAGCCTGCCTACCTGTGTACCTCTTCAGTCACTGTGGTGTATCTGAAAGCTCATATTGCCTTCTATTTACAGTCGGTGCTTTGAGTGCAGTAAGCTGCAATATTCTGAAGTTTAATACAATCCAAGGAAAATTAACTAATTGGTTGTAGTACACTATCAGAATTCTGACTTTTGACACCAATACCAAGTTTAATATTAAAGAATCTGATACTACTATGGTACCACGGCAAACAAGAATTTTAACGTAAAGCAATGTCACAGAACAGCAGTCACTGAGATGCTTTGCTAAATTGCTTGTGTTGACACACTTGGACTGCTTTGCAGCAACTTGCACAGTAGTTTTGACATGTTGGTTGGGTGTGTCTCTGTAAACATATTTCGTTCCTGGTACCAGTTTGTCAACCAGTTTAGGTGGACTGTTACAGAGCTCTGTATTCCAGTCCTCCTCCTCCTTTTAACTAATCCAATCCACATACCAACTGTATGTATACTTCCTCTAGTGACATTGAAAGGGAACTTCAGATTGAAAAACACATTTGTTGAAAGTATCGAACGTTTCTAAAATTAAATATTGAATTGGGTCTTCTGCAACGTAGTTTTGTTTATTTCTACTGCACACTGTTTAGAAGGTAGTACAAGCTTTCTGACACCGCTTCTGTGATGGCAGGTATAAGGTGAAGTTGTCCTGGATGCTGATGGTTAAGAATAAGATTGGGATTGAGGAAATCTGATCCCTGATCAGCGCTCCAGGGCAACTTGTGATAGCTGCAGACATGGAGGATTTTTTTTTTTGGAATGAAATGGAATGGTCTGATCCTGGTATTAAGATATTTAACCTCTGAATCAAAACCTGGATGCTTGGTCTTTATTAACTTTATTAAATCACACAGGGCTGTCAGTTTCAGTTTTGTTTGTTTCTTTTTTTATTTTTTTGTTTCCCAACAGGATTCTTGAGCACGATTGCCATTCATTGTAATGGGAGATAACATTTTCTACTTTTCTCCTACGTTTCCTGATCCAGACCCCTGATTGCAGAAGCTCAGCACTGGTGCATCTCTTGTGAATGATATGCTCTCATGCCTCATATTGCAATCATTGACGTCTTAGGCATTTCGCTTATCCAGAGTAACTTGCATGTGTAACAGTAGAATAAGCTTACATTCCCAGATCGCTAGCATTACAAGCAACTGGGGTTCAACCAATATATGTTTTAAAAAGCTGATATTGTATTTAGACAATATTCTGTATCTTTAAATTTGGCAATTTTCACCCTCAAGCAACCAATATTAAGGAGTGCAAGGGTCAAAGCCACAGCGGCCAGTTAATACACCCTTATTTGTAAGTTAGATATTACAGTCTTCTTCTTTCTGAGTCTGAATTACGAACAATGCGTTTCTGCACATTTGGAAGGATTTTAAACGTGTTCCCCAGCTGCCTGAAAATGAAGGAACGACCTGTGTCGGCCCCTTTAAAGCACAGCAACTTTGCTTGTGCCTCTTGTTGTTTGGTGAGACTCACTGTTGTTGATGTTGTTTATGTTGTTGAGAACTATAGTGCATGCTTAAAGTGGGTCTGTTAGTGCAGTACGTATGATTAGATTACGATGGGATAAAATGCCTTGAAGCCAGAGCATGTTGAGGTGTGTGTGTGTGGGTGAGAACAGAATGGTTTGGGGCATGAAACGTGGCCAACCTCCAGTTACATTACTAAGTAAACTTTAGACAAGTGCTTTGCATGATTCTTATGCAAACCCCCCTCAAGCTGCCGTAACACATAGAACCAGCTGAATTCAGTTTGATTTGAATAAACTCAAATATCAGCTCTGTAAGCAAAGATAACCAAAAGGTTACAACTTCCCCCTGTCCGTTGTGGGTTAGCTTAGCATTGAGGATCGGTTTTATTCCTGTTGATCTGCTCCAGTCGGCCATTATAATTAGACTGAACCAAAGAGAGGCTTAATGAAAATAACAAGCCATCTGCAAAATCTTTTCCCGGTCGCTTATTTTACCCACAAAGATGTTTTATCTGCATTTTAAACTAGAAATAAATAAATGCAACTTGTGCTGAGTTTGATTGTTTATATGGGCAACCTTAAACAGCTGTAATTCACAATTGCATTTCACCTGATTTAGCCAGCCATGTTGCTTTGTCTGAATATATAGTGCACATTATACAGTTCACGCTAACTAGGGATGCACCGAAATGTTGTTTTTTTTTCCTGGAGACAGCTGTTCTGAATACTAATCCTCAAGTATGTGCTGATACCGGTACCAAACTTGTCGATAGAATACAGAGGCTAGGTGAATGTATGCAATGCAAGCTCCACCAACTACGGTGTAGGATGTACAAATACCTTCTTCTTCTTTTTCTGCATTACTGATAACAGATTCCAAGTACTAAACTGAAAAGTGTTGGCTAATACTGGATGCTGGTCACATATTGGTAGAATATATAGGTGAGTGTAGGGCAGTCACCACTAACTAGGGATATACAAACGCCATAATATATAATGCTAATATAATAATACCCATTCAGATTATGAACTTTCAAATATCGGCCAATACTGTGAACTGATATTATACAGGTAGAATGAATAGGTTGGTGTATGTAGTGGATTCCCCACTAAAGGCCTATTAATGTACCGGTAATGGTAATAATAATCATGTCCAGTAGTCTGTAATAATTGCAGAAATCTTCAGTGATTTGAATCCTGTGCGAGTCTTCCAGGATTTGGTAATTACACGCGGTCCCCACATAATGCAAATTCTGCACAAATATGGGGCGTAAGCCTCCTTTATAGGTGAATCTAAGCTGCCCTTTCTAAATGTCTCGTATGTCTGAACCTGCTCCTTCTGCAGGGCCCGAAGAGGACGGCAGTGAAGAAGGAGTCGAAGGAGAAGAGGGAGAGCAACGAGGAGAGCAAGGAGAATCTGAAGGCCAAGTCGGACGACTCCGGAGAGGAGAAGAACGGCGATGAGGACTCCCAGAAGAACGGACAGAAGAAAAAAGGTGAATATAATTTGAGTCTTGCTTATATGGGATCTGATGTAACCATCGTTTGTGCTACGATTAAGGTACATAGAACACCATAGTAAATGAGTATTACGTTACATTAATTAGCAGATGCTTTTATCCAAAGCGACTTACCTATCATCATACCGTTGGCAGAGGCAGCCATGCAAGGTGCCAACCTGCTCAACGTGAGCAACTTAGGTTTAGGTGTCTTGCTCAAGGACACTACGACAAAAAACTAACTCAAATTAAAAATGTTGGCATGGTGCCTCTTAAACTGTAATCAACAGCTCTCAGAAACAGTTATAGTTATATATAAATAATAGAGGATGTGAAGATGACACAAAAGCCCCTTTCACACATGAATCCAGTGACATTGCCTGGTTCGTTTTTCCGGTAAAGGTAGCAGTTTCTTTGTTCACACAAGACAATATCTTTCTGCTTTTTAACTTAACGCTGCAATTCACACAACACTGCAATACTGGTAAATTCCTCTGTTGTCATTTACCTGAAATTACGTTTCACCTTTGCGCCGGAGTCACTGATGCTGTATAGTGTATAGGGGTGTTAACGATTAGTCGTTGATCGATTAACAACCGTTAATAATTTGGTCGATGAACATTTCAAACGTAACGATCAAATTGAACTATATCTTCTGTCTCTTATGTCTCATCTTAATTGTGTCAACGGGAGCTGTTGGTGAAATGCAATCATTAAGTTAAACACAAGAGCACTGCAATTAGGAAACATGTTTACACAGAAGAAGACGAAGCGAACCATGTGACCGGTGGGGGGGTGTCACAGGCAGTGCTGCAGTCCAGGAAGGAAGGCCTCAGCCTGTGAGACGCGATGCTAATGCTAAGGCTGCTACTACTGAGCGACCAACTTACTTCACCCGCACCATTGACTTGGAAACAGAAGTGGACAACTTTCTGAAGGACATTCCACCACCGCTAAATGTCAGTCCCACAGATTGGAGGAAAGTACATGGAGGGAGATTCCCGAGGCTGGCAAAGTTAGCGCGAAGCTACTTCTGCTGCCTGGGACATCTGTCATATCAGAACGTGTATTTTCAGCAGCTGGACTCACTGTAAACCGACCGTCACTTTCTCTCCTCCGCTCCGCTAAATATACGCTCCGGTCTACTATTTTAGTTCAGTATGGCAGTTTGCAGACCGTGTGTGTTCTGTCTGAATTCTTTGTACCCGGTTGTAAAATCCAAACTGCGCCCAGACGCTTTCAGCCCAGATGGAGCGGGTTGGATTACCTCTTCTTCCATCGTAGTGTGCTTCCGTATCGCGCTTCCTGCCTCAGGCCAAAATGCTTTATTGACATGACT
>OMOT01080364.1:0-17898 GCA_900312575.1 Acanthochaenus luetkenii
CTCGGCTGGCGCCTAGCAGCTGACGTAGAACTGGTGCGGACCAGGGGAATCCGACTGTTTAATTAAAACAAAGCATCAGAAGACCCAAGGTGGGTGTAGTGTGCTTTGTATAGCTCCTGCTTCAGGCCAAAAGGCTTTATTGACATGACGCAATAACGTGAAGGTGAAGTCCGCCCTCTGCTGGACCGCTGGCAGCCAGACATTTGTCTGGAACGTAAGAATCGATTCTTGGGAGTTGGTGAATCGATCGATGCTCGTGGACAATGGAATCGCGATTCTTGCATGAATCGATTTTTCCCACCACCCCTAGTAACATTACAGGATTATCTATAACTACAAATTCTATGTGTAGGAGTCTGCTGTGCAAGTTCGCCTACATGATTGGTTCTCCCTGATGGCTCTCCCTGATCACCTGTATTGATTGGTTCCTGTTGTTCCAGATCTGCTCATCCAATCAACAGGCACCATATATTTAAAAAAAATAAAAAATAAAAAATATTTTTTTTTCTATTTAGTTTAATCCATCCTAAATGGATAGCGTTTCATTTTCGTGTACACGTGTACACACCCCTATCCCTAATGAGATATAGTGTTCAAATCACTCAAATAAGCACGGTTGAGGGAAAGTATGTGGTTTATTCAAAGCAAATAGATCCACAACGCACATTAATCCCATAGAGGCAGGCATTGTATGTAATTTGAATATACTCTGCTGTGATTACTATCTACAATACAAGCAAAGGGTATTCATTATGGCAGTAGGCTAAGTGTGATCAGTGCCGGTCAGCCTGTTCTCCTATATTTAAGTTAGCATAATGCTGATGTTACTATATCCACTATCTGCTGTCAGATTGCTATGGGTCTCCCTCTTCACCGGATCAAAGACATCAGGATGCTGTATGGGGTCCAGCCCTGGGGAGACTCTCCCATCGACTTCGAGGGTCTGTCGACGGCCCCCTCCCCACGGGGCCACATCATCGCAGCCCGCATCACCAGTGAGAACCCCGATGAGGTATGCTCCACTCTCCTGGTGCACGATGCAACTTATTTGCAGTTAAAGGCTACATGGAGACTATGATGGTATTTTCTAGTTGCATACTCTACTTGTGTTTTGTCAGTGTTTTTATGTAGTCATGGTGTGTCTGTCTGTGTAGACACATTCTTGTGAACACCTTGCTATATTTGTGCATATTAATGAGGAAAACTGATTTTCTTGAAAGTACCATAACTCCTTAATGCTTTAAGATAGTTTATATTTATGGTGGTATGTTGACAGAAAGGTTTGCTAATTGGTGCGTTAATTAGCTTAACTGGTTATATTTAATATATCGTGGTGTTTATTGCATGACATTAGGCAGCTTACGTGCCTATTAAAAAAAGAAAAGTGTTTATCTCGTTTGCCACTTTGTAACTGTTTTAATTACTGCTCTATAAATAAAGGTTATTATTATTATGTTTGAAATGTTACACTTGTCTAAATATCAAATGAACTGTCCCAGAGTTCAGATTGTGGGAAGGGCTTAAATGAAGTGTTTGCGTTCATGTGCTGGTTTCAGGGTTTCAAGCCAAGCTCAGGAACGGTGCAGGAGCTGAATTTCCACAGCAATAAGAACGTGTGGGGATACGTTAGTGTCGCAGGGGCTGGAGGCCTGCATGAGTTTGAAGACTCCCAGTTTGGACACTGTTTCTCCTGGGGAGAGAATCGTGAAGAAGCCATCTCGTGAGTACTCGCAGAATCTTGGTCATCTTGAACATTGCACTGTCAACAAGAGGAAGTGGCGTTTGGTCAAAACAAAAGCCATATATTTATTGTTAAATGTTACATTTATTAATGTTATTTTTTAAGATGAATGTTTACCTCACCATTGTCCAATGAAGTTTTTTGACAGTCAATAACTTATTTTATGTTGTGTTGTTTTTAGCAACATGGTTGTGGCTCTGAAGGAGCTGATAATCAGAGGAGACTTCAAGACTACGGCAGAGTACCTCATCAAGCTGCTGGAGACGGAAAGCTTTCAGCACAACACCATTGACACGGACTGGCTGGACAGGCTTATCTCGGAGAAGATGCAGGTGTGCAAAGATGTTCCTGCTGTGGCCATTGGATGCTCCCCAACAATGTTATAATGGGACAAGACGTCTATGCATTGTGTTGAGATGATCAACTTGACTAATTTCTTAATTTTCTTAGTTTGCCATTCTGCATTATTATAACATGCAAAGAACAGCTTGTTCACCTTCCCACAAAGCTTTCACACACTTAAAGTAGGTTTTTGTAATCATTTTTTTGTAACTGGAAAATGTATGAATGTAAATTTTACGATTTAAAATGGGTTTCTACTGTCAATCAATAAACAAGTACGGGTACAAACATTTTATGTTGTGTGTGCAGGCAACTCCTTGACTAGAACTGTACCAATGTACATAGAAATACAACAACGCACATAGATTCTACAAAGGTTTTAGTGATGATAGGACCAGGCGGACTCTCCATTTTGGCCACGTGGATACCCAAGCTACCCAAAGTGTGACTAATGGGGTTTTTACCTCTTGGAAGGGAATCTGGCTGTAAAATACTACTAATTTCCACTACATGAGGCTATGTGCACACAATTCAGCCTCAGGCCATGACATTACCCTGTGCAACATCATATTCCACTGTTGTGCATGGTATAAAATCTGTAAAAACCAACTAAATTGTATCATTTTGTCTCAAAAAGAGTAGTTTTATTACAAATATGAAAAAGTTACATTTAGATATATAAAATAGAACAAAACCACAGAATCCAAAAAAAGCTATGCACATGCTACAAACAAGTCAGAAAGTAAGATATGTGCAATACAATTGTGCCATTTCTGCAATCTTAGTGGTAATAAAAAACACTAGGGAAGTGCAGCATGCCAACTTCCAAGTATAAAAAGAAAACCGATTTACAATAAATAAATACAAAAATGTGCCTGAGGTATGGAACATTGCACAGGAGACTGCCTGAGGTATGTGGTGCTGTGGTTTGATGATTGTCATTACATCCTGAGATGATACTATGCAAGTATATTTATAAAGCTATATAAATTGAAAAGTAATCTGGTACTTCAGTAACAACAAGAAAACACACAATATCATACAATCAGTTGACTCTGGCCGTTTACAGTACATGGTCGACCATTGCACTGTGGGTGTGGGGCAACTGAGAGGTTTTATAAACAGGTTTTGTTGAGTTGGTGAAACTAACAAGTATGAAATAAAATCATAACCGTCACGTTTAGCTATCATCAAATACCCTGACACACAGACATAGCGGACAAAGTAGCCTACAGTCAGCTGACTGGTCCATTTACTAAAACCACTAGCATGAAATAAAAAGTAAAATATCACGTTTGATAATGAAATGGCGATAAAACACACTAATTTCAAACAAACAACGCAACCTTTACATGAACAACTGGTCAGGAGGAGGGGCACCGGTCAACCTAAACAACCGGCATTGTTGTCTCTTTCGGTGAAACTAACAAACATACTGCAACGTTGTTCTAAGTGCAAAAGAAAGACGATTACTTACTCAAACTGGATCCATATTAATCCAAAAATGTTCTGCCTCCTCTGAGTCATATATTCCTCGTCAGTACCGTCAGTAGAATACTCAACTTCAACATCACTTCCCTGAATCTCTTCTAGAGCTTCTAAAATGGTGAACTTAGTTTTCTGCTGTTTCTTCGACATTGCAAATGTGTAAAAACACCCAAAGCAACACCGAAGTTGAAGACTATATATAGGAAATGCCGTCAGGTAAATGGACAAATGACCCCTCACAGGAAAGCTTGCGAGAAGTAGAATATGATTACGGTGATGTCATCTGTAGTACAACCAAAAGTTGGCAAGATAAGACTGTATTTTCAAGGAGACGTAGGGACAGGTTATCCAGAGCTCTCTACAAAACAAGCCTGCTGGCATGGAGAGGCATGTGGATAGACTCTAAATGAAACCGAAAGTGTAAGTAAACAACATGTGTTGCTTCTGATGACAATTGCATTTACAATTGATGAAATAACTAGACATAAATATAAAATGTGGCACACGGACACTTGGATGTAAAGCTTGGCTGTGTGTTTGCTGTGGGACTGACGGGAGTTGTTTAGCTTTGACTATTGATTGCTTGCTATCATTTGAAAGGGTAGTGTCTAGTTTAATGATACCTGATATGGTGGCATTGAGTGATATAATAATAATAAACGTTATTTGTATAGCACTTTTCATACAAACAATGTAGCCCAAAGTGCTTTTACATTTCAGCATGTACGGTATATATAGTAGGCTAAACAGAGTAAACATGTCAGGTAATATAATAGGTCATCACTTGGAATAATAAAATCAGCATCTTCCTCTAAAATGTAAGTAGAAAATGCTTAGTTAAACAATTCTATATAGAATAGAATGTTTAAGTAAGATAGAAGCCTAAAGTGAACCACTAGGTGGAACACTTCCCACGTTCTTAGCATTGAGAATAGGCTTCTAAAATGTAAGAATCTTACATTTACATAATGTATCAAACTACAGCTCTGGACAAAAATTAAGAGACCACATCAACATGATCAGTTAAACCAGGTTATCCATGATTAAAAATGCTTTAATCTGTCTAAAATTGTCTATAAACACATACTATTTCATTATATGATGTGTACGTATATAAGCAGATATTCATAAGTGAATTGCATTCAAAAGTGACATTTTTTCATAAATTCTTCACATGTAAAAAACGTATAAAATGAATGCATCAATAACGAATTCACTTATCAAAACAATAATTAAATTAAGACATCAAGTCCATCCCATTTGTAAAGGCCTACAAAAACGAGACCTAAAATAATAAGCAAGTAATTACTTATTGTAAAAAGGCACATCTCCTTATTTCAGGATTCAGATCACCAAGTTGCTGTAAAAACATTAAGTGCAAACATGAGCAACAGAGGTAGATTTGGTTGGCAAGACAAAAGTTACCAAATGCAAATGATTTTATTGAAATGCTTTAAGCAACAATACTGCTAAGTTGCGATACTGGACAAACACAACCACACATGGTAGTGTATAGGTGCTCAAGTGATACACATTTTCTGCTATTGGAAAGCACAATCAATATTTATGGTTATTAGCGACAGGCTAATTTCGGAGATACATTTTCAAAGTGCTTTAGCTTAACTTAAAAGTTCAGTGAAATGTAAAAATAGATTACAAAAATTAAAACACTAATATAATGTATCAATTTTGTCGACATTTGTTTGAGCAAATTTGAGTTGTTTTAAAAGCAGGTCTCACCTCTGGACTCAGGCTTTTTAGTTTCTTGTGTGTACACGCATACACACAACTTGTAACTTGGCCTACTCTTTCAGTAACGGGTCGTATTTGAGATTGAGTTGGCAGGGTTTTAGCGGTTTACCATCATCAGGACCCATCAGTACTTTCTGGATGAAGGTAAAAGTGTGAATGAGTTTGCTGGGGTAGTCCAAATGCAATGCATACATCAACCCAAACAGCAATGCAAATGCATCAGACAACCAGGGGATATCGCTCATCACAAGATCATCTTCCAACACAAGAGCAGCAACTGGACTTGTAGCGCTCTCTGTGACCACCGTGACAAGAGCGACAGGAGTGTCAGTGATGTCTGGCTCATCCGACTCTGGAATATGCAGAGGGTTCAACTGTAAGGATAATTTGAAGGAACTAGACAAACATATTACAGGTGAGTGTCACAGGTCATTGCTCAACAGTTAAGTATATAGGTAGGTGTTTTACGGTAATTAAGGTACAGGTATATATTAACTGAAGGCTATTAGGGCTGTGCAATATGGACAAAATCACGATATGGGTAATTTCATATCACGATAATGATATATATCACGATATAGTATGTTTTCTGTAAATTTGATGAAGAATTACTCAATTTGTACAAAATAACCACACACCTCTAGGGCTGGGTATCGCCATTTCCCAAATTGATTTGATTCAATATTTATTCAGTTAGGGATATTTCAGTTACAATACAAATTTGGCTTAGATATGAAAGATTCTCAGAGAACCAATGCTGTAAATTGTTAAAGGAACCCTCTAACCTGGTGCATTATTAAAATATTAATGTTTGCATTAAGAATTGACCCCAAAGCAGATACATTAATGTACTTTTTATTTAACATGACCAACATACTACAGCAGTGTATCAGAAGAGAAATGACTAAAAGAGACAAACAATCATATATTAATTAATAAGTCAAAGTAAACAAACAATCGTTGAAAAAGTCTCTGAATTGCCTTTGAAAATAGTGCAAGAAATCAGTATGTTTTTTTGGAACATGTTGAAAAACTGAAAAACAGTCTTGTAAAACCTCATCCAAAAAAAGTCCATGAAACTAAAGCCCCTTCATGGCTGCTTTCTCACTTATTGGAGATTGTAAGGCTGCCTTCCTGGAACTGGGGAATTTCCCACCTCGTAGTGAAACTATGACGCTTGAGTGACGCATTTTGGATTAAAAATAACTTCGAAATTGACACTTCAAAGGGCATCAATACTAAATGACTAGCAAGTGAGTATCGAAGTCTCGATACCAGTTTCGATCCACCCATCCCTAGTGGATATTCCTTTCCCAATTTAGCCGCATCATCAGCAGATGGTTACTGTAAAATGATGACGGAGGCTAAGCGGTCCAGATTACATACAGAGCCTCACTCGTGATAAGAGCCAATGATCCATCGCATACTTTTTTTTCTGGTTTTAAATCAATGGAATAATTAGCGTGACTGAAAACTGTTGTTTAACAGACCAAAAAATGCAACAGTTTGTATGGGCATGACGCTTCTGACCCTTGCCAGGCGCAAATACAGAGCAGAACAGAGACGATCATCAGGTCAGAACACTAAACATTGACCAAACATTAAATATTTGCAGAAAGTAGCTCAACAACTTGATGTGTGTTTCACCTGTTATTTCTCACAGTCCCATTTCATTTAATAACTAGTGTTGGTGTAATGAAGGTAGCAGCTGGAGGCCGGGCGTGGCGGTGTGGTGGTTGCTTGCGTCTCTTCAATAGTATGTTTAATTAGAATAACACATATTGAAATTGAGTGATTCAGTCAATATTTGTTTGTTATTTGTTGTTATTAAAAACACTGAATATTGAAGAAATATTGAAGACACCACGGCTGTGGGGAGCCACGTGACACCTCACTGCCAAGACCTGCCTTCAACTACCACGTTAGATGCCACCCCCAAGCACTCATTGGACCCCCCTTGGCCACGCCATTAACATCACAGAACCGCCCCTGCCATTAAGCACGCAGCACGCACAATTAAATAAATAGAATGTAATTGATTGTAATAAGGCATTTAAAAATAGCCACTACATTTCCCCAACACTTGCGCATTTAACTTGTGACGTCATGCTTCTTGTCTAGCTTCTGCTGCTGTAGCGGTGTTTTGTGATTTTTTTCCTTATTATATTTGTATGGTCTTGGTAAATTCACATTATTAGCTCCTGTTCCTCCAGCCGCTCTTTCGTGTTGTTTCGCTGCCATTGCAGAATGAAACTCCGTCATAATATCATGGTTTCGGTGAGCGACACTTACTGCCGTTCAAAATAACTTATCGTGATTACTGAAGTCCGGTTCGAAGTAACGACACAGCCTTTGAGGAATCGACATAGCCTGACTTCCAAGTTGGTGACGGGACATTAGCCCGACTTAGTTGAACCACGTGATGTATTGGGTATAGCGTTGCTCTGCTGTTTTGCACTATGCATGTATAATAATAATGATAATAACAATAAAATGTCAAGAAAGTGGTTTTATAATACTAAAAACTGTATTGTAGTTATATGTCATGTAGACTATCAAAGCAGATGAGGAAATGCTTTTTACGGGACCCGCCCACACATCGCTGTGGAATCCGATTGGTCCTCTGCAGCATAGAGACCACAGAATTAGGGTAAATAGAGAATGATAGCCTGTCATTCAAATAAACATGTATGTTGCATGTACCATGGGCTGCTACATGCAAGATGTCTACCACAGAACGTTTGATGCTGCTGCTATATTTAGTTGAATAAGTGTAAAATGTGTTGAACGAATAAGTGTGTGTTGAACGTTCAATGTTCTCATGAATTTCATGAATGTTTCATTTCCATGGCAGCTAATATTACTGATATTATTGAAACGTGCCATACAAATGGAATTACCCTATGGGAGGCATTGAAGATTGTTGTTTCATTTTTGTAATGTAGTTAAAGTGTTAATATGTTTTTAGTCTTCTAGTTTTAGCCCCCCCCCCACATTTTAGTTCATATTTTATTTGTTTTCAGTTTAGTTTTAGTCCTTGCATTTGAAGCCAGTTAAGAGGAAATGGCAATTAGCGGGCATGTTTACTTCATGTTTAGGATAGTACATCATTCATGTTTTCTATATGACTTGGTAGTATAATTTACCATAATTTACAATCATGCCAGAAATTACTGCTCTCTATTTACTTGGGTCTGATCAAAACGAAAGTTAAAAGAAACCATTTGCATTGTCTTGTATTTCTTTTAGTTAGCTCTGAATCCAGGCATTGTAGATTCAGTTTAGCTTTAGTTGGTAATTTAAACGTCAGATTACGCAATTGTTGTTTTTTTAAATATCCTCACACCGTTTTTGATACAGCAAAGATTATGCAGAGAACATACTCTTTGGTTTTAGTTTTATTTTTTTTAGTTTACGATAGGCTATATCAGTACGTGAGGAAGTGCCTCTCTATCCACTCTATTTCTATGGCAAGAAACTGAGGTCAGAGGTCAACGTCCAGGAGTAACCCGTTTGCGCATCATCACATCACCCCACTCTGCTCTTAAAGCGTCTGTTGTAGTTGCCATGAGTCCATCATGATGTGATTTATTTCATCATCAGCGGGAAAGGCATGTCCGGTAGACATAACCGAGTAACCAATCTCTAGGAATCAACGTTTCCGGATTGCGTGTCGGCTTCTCTCTCACGGTGAGTTGTTATCCTTGACATTTATCTCAGGTCGGCAGTTTATTAACCTGTCCAGCTAACATTAGCCCGGTTCAGGAGAGTCAGACCACACCTGAACACACTGCCGGTCAGTGCAGCCAGCAGACCAGTATTACTAACTTAGCTGTATTAGTAGCATTATAATTGTATTGCTGTATTAGTCAGCAAGCTAACACCTTACGTTATTAGCATCGGTGCTTCAGTTTAGCTGTGTTTGCCGTTGAGTTAGACAGCTAGCTTAGCATGACTGGTAACTTAAGTCAGCTTAGCAAGGGCTATCATTAATTAAGATGGCTGGGGTTTCGATGAATTAAACGCAGTTTGGGATGTTCGGCTGGCTCACATTGGCAGTGTGTCTGGCTGCACTGCTCGGCTTGTTTTTCTGGTCCCGCAAGCAGCTACCGATAGGTAAGGTGTGCCTTGCCCATCATGAATCCACTCTTTCCACTTGCAGGAGCGCGGCTGTGAATTAGAAACCCACCGTCTTTCGGTAAGGAGCGAAGTTAAGAGGGGACGAAGACGGACCCCAGCGTTAATGCAACATGTAGGCTAATGCAGCATCCTTGCTAACTAGCTTTGTTACTTTGAGGAGAAGTGATGGAAAACAACACCACCCTCTGTTAATTAGAGGGAGGGGGGGTCTTAACTAGGTAGATAGTTGGCCTACTGTCAGATGTATAATACCTAGTCAAGTGGTGTCATGTTAATATCGTATCCCCATTGGAAGTTTAACGTTAGGTGCTGCAGGGGCATGGGATGTTTCTATCCCATGTTTTCAGTGGATGGTTATTGGATTTCTGTTCCTTTTTATTTATTTTTTTAAAGGTAATTCATGGCATTCTTTGTGAGATTGTGAATTTCAATTATTTTCTAATCACCACCAGTCTGAATACATTAGGTAGCAGCACTTCAGGACTGCTATAGTTTGTGCCAGTAGTCCAGAGAGTCAGTCCCATCCTTTGAGGTCTGTTTCGGTATTTGTACACAATTGTCTTAATCGAGAAACACTGGCTGAAAATGTTTATTTAGCTGCATTGGTTTTTAATTGGCATGCACACACTGCCAGCGGCCAGCAGCTTTCCTGATCTGTTTGTTTTATAGGGTTGAATTATTGTATGGTCTTACCAAAATATGTTTAGCAAATGGGCAATGTAGCATCTTGGGTTCACATGTATTGTTTATTTAGTGTGCTGTCGGGTAATACCAGATTTTGCTTCTGGTTCCACGGCTATCAGCAAGGATACAACCAGCACCACCTGCTGCTGCCATGTCTTACACCCTCCTTGAATTCTGGTATAGAACTGTTTTCAGATTTACAGTAATGGTACTTTGTTGGAACCTGTACACCATGTACTGGTCTGGTACTCTTGGCATCAGTCCTGGTTTTGCAATAGCTGTTGCATTATCAATTCACTTACGTTTATGTAACCCACTGATGCAATATGACAAACACCAGCCCATCTCAGCCATGGCAATCTTGTGTCATACTGTACCTGATTTTTGGACTCCGTGCCTCCTTTATAACTGCTGCTGTCACTGGCCTGTCCCTCTGCAGTGTTTGCAGCCTGTTCGTGTCGTCCAGCCATGGCACAACAGGACGGTGCTGCCCAGAAGAACCCCGCTGTTGCGGAGTTGCATTCCCACTTCATTGTGGGATCAGTGTCGGAAGAGAACTCAGAGGATGAAGTCCTGGGGAAACCAGACATGCAGCGAGAGGAGAAGGAGACTCGCTCCTTGTCACCGTCATCCGTTAGCTCAGACAGCACCTATGAGATGGGCTTCGACCACATAGATGGCCCCTTGCACAACCTCAGGTTAGAATCTGGGCCTGTTCTGCGTGTATCACTTCTAGTTTGACAATGTTTATTGATAATATGGTTGCACAGCACTGACAAAAAAATTCGGTTGCATTTTTTTCTTTACTATTGTTATTGTGATATGAATTGTCATATATGTGGACACAGGTTTCTCTACATAATGTCTTGTTCAGTTCTTCGATTTTTGAAAAACAATTGGTCAGGTGAAAAATGAGAGGCTGATGTTAATTTTGAATAAAATGAAAGATTTTCTCTGAAACGCACATTGATTTGTAGGCCAGAGTTTCTATACAGCACCAGAATACCTTGTTTATGAAGCAGTAGTCAATATTGAGATTTCAGTATTTTTGTAATTGTGCAGCCCCGTTGAACCATTATGAATAGGTGTTTGTCTGCTATGTTTCTGTCAATTTGTGTAACTCACCCATAGGGATGCATTACATTTGCATATCAGGAACACGTCACATTACATTTGGTATAGTTGGATTTAGAGTTTTAGAGGCTAGGAAGCATGTCAATGTAAAATTTAAATGGACAACCTGCAACTTTAATCTGTTGGGAGTAGGCTTGCGATCTGAAATTGCCTGGAGTTTAATGCGTTCCCCCTTGGCTGGGTTGCCCCTTTTTACAGCACATGTGAAAAATGTGGTCTCACCAGCTATACGCTGCCGCAGAGTTTCTGTGTCGTGGGTGTGGGAGGTTGGCCCCGCTCTAGTCCCTCAGCCAGCCCCAGCTCCCCAGCCTTCTTATTTCACTGTCCCTTTCACAGACAAGCCTTGTGAATTTCATTGTTGTTGTTTTTTCTCTAAAGCCTCAATGAAGATTTGAATCTCAAGATTTGAGATATGTTTGTACTGACATGGGGAATCATCTAGACTCAGTTAATGTTAGGGATGGGACAATGTGGTAAACTCATGATTCGATTTGATTCACCATGTGGGGTCCACGATTCGATGTGATTAAAAAAAACGAGATGATAACAAAGTATGATTGACATTGCAATTATTTATTTATGACTGAACAATAGCATACTATAAGTCCCTATATAAATATCATATGAATATTATAGCGATACCACAGGGTGTAAAATACCATAAAGTGCAATAAGGTCACTATAACACCTCTATTGAAAACCACACGCACACACACTATAATCCCCTATAGGGATGATATATGTATATTGCAGTGATTTTAATATATAATTGGCTTTTATTATACATTTATAAATCAGTCAAGGTGGAGCCAATTAATTTGCTTTTGAATTGGTAATCATTACATGTATCGTCCCATCCCTAGTTAATATACTTCTTTTTTTTTTGCATTACTGTGTTGGTTGCAGTCTCTATGTTGGTGAGTTGATACTGTGAGCCATCCATATGAACTTCTCCCTCAGCAATTGGCTGGATTGGATTTAAACAACTACTCTTTTTAATGTTTTGTATATGTGTGAGTCCATTAACATTTTTTTAAATTAGATTATGTAGCCAACAATGTAGACGGTGTTGTTTTGTGCCTCCAGACTTTTGTGGTATGCTAGTCAGAGAGGTTTGATTTTTGTTATTGATCCTGTTTTCAGACTCTTATACCATATAAGATATCAGAATCTCCCAGATCTCAAGGATTGCCTTGTCCAGTCTGGTATTGTATGGTCAGTTTCACAAGAAGAAGAGGAGAGTAGTGGCGCTTGACTGAAATCAGTTGGGACTACAGTGTAAAAACTGGAAATACAGAACAGTGGTGTCTGCCTCCCCTCCCCCCGTGCATTTATCTCCCATAGCACCAGACAAACTCATTCAACTCTGTAGCTGGATTCAAATCAGAGCTCTCACTTGGGTCTTGATTGCCTCATGTCAGTACCCTTGCAATAGTGCTATAGTCCAGTGTCATGCCACAGGAGCCAGCCAGCCAGCCAGCCAGCCAGCCAGCCAAACTAGCTCAGGCACTGCCACACCCTCCGGTTGAGTATAATAACATGTACTCCTTGCTCCCATTATGGCTCCCTTCGAGGGTGGAGCTTGATTCAGAGAGCTCTGTGCATCGTATTGGGAGTCGCTTGCCCAAGCCTGTAAACACATTTCAGGAATTAACCCAAGCTGCTGTGTTAGTTGTGTATAATTTCCTGGACTGAAAGTGTCCTGTCCTGATGTGCACATTATATTCAGCTTTGTCAATGGATACACAAGCAGACTGATTTCTGTTAATGATATTAATACTGACTTTACTTTTGCTGTTCTAACCCTGATGCAGCACTGAGTATCATCATTCACATCATAGGTCAGTTTTCAGGTCCTCTTTTTTAACAATTACTGTAGTCACAGATTAAGATGAAGCTTGTTCCCATTTTTGTATCTCAACCACAAGCTATAGAATTAATTACTAAGCAACGGTAGCCAAATCCTCTGCT
This sequence comes from Acanthochaenus luetkenii, assembly GCA_900312575.1. NCBI lineage: Eukaryota > Metazoa > Chordata > Actinopteri > Beryciformes > Stephanoberycidae > Acanthochaenus > Acanthochaenus luetkenii. Next base: position 13,253 of record OMOT01080364.1, read on the forward strand.
CCTCAGACTAGTAGTTATCTTATCAATATGTGGTTATATCAGTGTCCTTTTATCTACTGGACTGTAAACATAAACTGTTGTGAAAGTGCAGCTGCTATCGAAAGGATCTTATGTGATGTTTTGCATGTGGCAATTTAATTTCTAAATTCTTAGACCTGTAAGCTACAGATTATTGCATGTTTTGCACAATTGAAAATTAAAGATTACAAAGTTTGTTATTAGCATAGTTGCATAATATCCTGTTCCTCCTGATACTGTGGGTATTCTGAAGGACCACTATGGTGGGATTCCTCCATGTTTCTGAAAACAGGCCAAGTATGTCAGGGCTGCACCTGGTGAAGCAGGGCAGAGACCGCCGTCGTATCGACCTGCAGAGGGACTTCACTGTAGCCTCCCCTGCTGAATTTGTCACCCGCTTTGGTGGCAACAAGGTCATCGAGAAGGTAATTATGATTTTTATTTAGCACGTTTCAAAAGCATGTTGTGCTAAAAATGATACTGACATAACAAATCATACAATATTCCAAAAACTTTAATTAATCATATACAAGACTCTTATAAAAACAAATACAATCCACCGATCATATAATCGTATTACTATAATATAGTCATTGCGCATATAGACAGTACAATATCCAGCAGTCCTCCTGCGCACACAAGGCAAAGCTTCCTACTTATGGAATATTCCAATCTAGTGCAAGGAGCTTTCATATTTCACAACTGTGGTGAAAATCACTATAAATCGAGCCATGCTAGTAAATGTAAAGAAAAATCTATAGCTAGCTAGTGCCACCACTACAATCAAAATGCTTATAAAACTGTGTACATCTTAAGATTTCATCATCTATTGCTTGTTTGGTTGTTGTAAGACATGTCCACTTCGTTTGTATGGAAAATTGTGCCAGCGACCTAGCTGCTAGTCAGCCAGTAGACATTCTTAGTTGTACTTCCACATTGGCATCACTTACTATAGATGTTGACAAAATAAATAAAAACTTCCAAACTATCAGGGTTACATTTAACAAAATGTGTTTTGCTACCTATAATGTTGAGATGTGTGTTTGCCTTAATTTGGAAATTAAACTACTTCGTAGTCATTACGGCATTTAGCAGACGCTTTTATCCAAAGCGACTTACACATCATCATACCGTTGGCAGAGGCAGCCATGCAAGGTGCCAAGCTGCTCAACGGGAGCAATTTGGGGTTAGGTGTCTTGCTCAAGGACACTACGACAGTTGTTTTTTTCACGGGAGGAGCTGGACTCGAACATGCGACCTTGCTGGCGGGAACTCAACCTATTGAGCCACTGCCGCCCTGGTCATTGTCACTTAATAATCACCCATACCACATGTTTTGTGGGGCCAAAAAGGGCAACCCTATATAATTTAGGACTGTTTATGGAACCACAGATGGAACAAATATTTGGGCAAACACCTTCCCTCCTGGAAACTTGAGCTGACTAAGAATACCTAATTCAATAGAGTAGTGCTTTTTTGAGAAATGAAAAGTAAACATCCCTAGAGCTGTGTCTGTAAAAAACACAAAATGTCCTAGATGATCTAAAATAAAACTGCTGCCTGGCATCAGCTACTGAAAGAAATGTTTTGATAATTCAAGTTGCCTCAGTCCTTTGAGTGTGACTTAATTAGACCAGTTTTGAATTATTTAAATAAATCATTAATACTTTTAATTAACCTGAATGTGAAGAAATCAACACTCGTAACGTATCTATTTTGCTTTACCAGGTCCTCATAGCCAACAATGGCATTGCAGCAGTCAAATGCATGCGCTCCATCCGCCGATGGGCCTATGAGATGTTCCGCAATGAAAGAGCAATCCGCTTTGTTGTCATGGTGACCCCAGAGGACTTGAAGGCCAACGCAGGTGAGCATTGCTATGAGATCTCTGCGGAGTGAGTGCACCAACTGTGTGGTGCCTAATGACAGTAAAACACCTGACACAGCTAAGCGGTAGCCTTAATGAGTTAGAACAAACACACAAGGCTCCCAAGGAAGGAATGGCCAGTTCAGGCTCAGCACCGCCACTGTACAGCATCCCAGCAGCTGAGCTAAATGAGAATAAAATTTTTGTTGGCATAGATGTGATTGCAGTTGAAGCCGAAATAGGTTTTGTGTTGTTATAGGGTCAAATCGATCAGTGCTCAATCGAAAGCCCTGCTGGTTTTCACTTTAGCCATCTAATCAGCGACTGATTTACACCTAGGGATGCAGAGTGAATGCAATTAACCAACTGGTAGAAAACTAGTAGTACTCTAGGCCGCGTGGAACCGTTGAAATAGATGACTAAATGCTTTGCTGAAGTCATTAACTTTACAAATGTGCACTCCCATTAATTTTCCCCGGGTCTACCCTCAACAGAGTACATCAAAATGGCAGACCATTACGTGCCTGTGCCAGGAGGGACCAATAACAACAACTATGCCAATGTAGAGCTCATACTGGACATTGCTAAACGCATACCTGTTCAGGTATCACCATATCTTGTGTTTTGATTTTATCTTTAGGTTTATCTATGGTAATTAATTACTTTGTAATTAATGATCTCTTGTTATTATGTACAGGCAGTGTGGGCTGGGTGGGGTCACGCCTCTGAGAATCCCAAACTTCCCGAGTTGCTTAACAAGCATGGTATTGCTTTCATGGGTGAGAGAAGATTCTTTACCTGTTGTTTTGTTGACCGTCTAACTGATCTGCACATTATTTGAGCAAGGAAAATGATTAGATTTTTTAAATGGAGTATTCCTTTCCCAGGTCCCCCAAGTCAGGCCATGTGGGCTCTAGGAGACAAAATTGCCTCCTCTATCGTGGCTCAGACAGCTGGCATTCCAACCCTGCCCTGGAGTGGGTCAGGTAGGTCAGAGTAGGGATGGGGTCCCAAGACCTGCTTCTGTTTTGGTACTGTTTTGATCTCCAAATAGCCAAAATGTCCTAGAGGAACAACAAATAAAGTTTGTAATTTGACAAAAAAATCAGCTTGGAAAATGATTTTTTTTAAAATATATTTCTATTCAAAAACATCATCATCATTACAACCTACTTTTTTCTCAGACATAAACTATGTAGTAGTTATGGGATTTGAACAATATTTCCCTCACAAAACTATTTAAATGTCTTTATTGCTAACATCTGATGTTTCAAGTTTAATTCCTGATGTTTCAAAGACAAAAGGTAGCCATCACCCTCATGCCATTTCCCATACAAATACAATATAAACTTTTTACGTATGTCTCAGGCCTGACAGTAGAGTGGACAGAGAGCGACCAAAAGAAGGGAATCATCAATGTTCCTCCTGACCTGTATGAGCTGGGCTGCATAGAGGATGTGGAGGCTGGCCTGAAGGTACGTATGTCGTCTAACTGACATGTTGATGGTCCGTAATTAATGTCCCATGTGCTTTGGCATACGTCTTTTTATGCATGCTGCATATGTATGTGTTGCCAGGCTACAGAGAAGGTGGGCTACCCTGTAATGGTGAAGGCCTCAGAGGGAGGTGGAGGAAAAGGCATCCGCAAGGTCAACTCTGCTGATGATTTCGCTAACCTCTTCAGACAGGTGAGTGGAAACTCTCAGCCTAAATCCTGTATTTAATTCATGGCACTGTGCATGACTTAATACAATGTAGGATAGTTGTTTCTTTGCATCTGTGAGGATGACTTGCATTCCCTTTTGTCCTTGGTTCTCCAGGTCCAGGCGGAAGTTCCAGGATCGCCCATCTTCGTCATGCAGCTAGCGAAGCATGCTCGCCACTTGGAGGTGCAGATCTTGGCTGATCAATATGGCAATGCCATCTCCTTGTTTGGCAGAGACTGCTCCGTGCAGCGACGCCACCAGAAAATCATAGAGGAGGCTCCTGTTACCATTGCCACTTCGGATGTGTTTGAAGACATGAAAAGGGTATTGCTCGTTCTTACAATAGAGCTGATAAATAACCTCCTAGTGCTAGCTAAGTAAATTTGACAACTTGATTCATTACATTTAGGGATTTTTCATTGTTGATTTCATCTTCTCTTCCCAGAAGGAAGAGTTTGAATCTTGATATAAATAGAGATGGAATGTTTTCCCTCCTCAGTGTGCAGTGAAGCTGGCTAAGATGGTGGGATATGTCAGTGCTGGCACAGTGAAGTACCTCTACAGCCAAGAGGGCAGCTTCTACTTCTTAGAGCTCAACCTTGGTTTGCAGGAAGAACATCCCTGCACTGAGATGGTGGCTGATGTCAACCTGCCTGCCGCCCAGCTACAGGTCAGTCACACACACACCTGCACCGCTACAGAGGGCATGTGTTGGATCACACACCATGTACTTGAGTCCTGTGTCTGTCCAGTCGCAGACAAAGTTAGCATGCTTCACCGCCCTCATCACTCGGCACTAGACTGGCCCCCTGTCTCCATGGCAACCTACTGCGAAAGAAGGAGCCGATATGCAGAAACATTGTAGTAGGCTCTGGTAGTTGTAGCAGCAATTGGTCACATTGTCTTTTCTGCATGTATGTAGGTCAGTGGCACTCAAGTTGAAGGGCAGTGTCGCTGGGGAAGCCATGCAGCCAAGCTCATTGGGTGTTGGTGTGGGAGGGATACGCTCTTTCCACTAGATGGGAAGTCACCCACCCGCTATCATTTTCCAGGCA
>OMOT01080370.1:0-22437 GCA_900312575.1 Acanthochaenus luetkenii
TTTCCAATATATTTCACTACATCTCCATCAATAACTGCAAATCCGACACCACCCCAGTAACCCATGGTGTCCCTCAAGGCTCGGTGCTAATCCCCTCCTCCTCATCCTCTATATGCTCCCACTAGGTCACATCATACGCCGACACGGACTACAGTTCCACTGCTACGCCGATGACATCCAGCTCTACATCTCCACCAAAACGATCACCCCTTCCATTCTCTCCACCATCACGAACTGCCTCACTGAAATAAAAACTTGGATGAACAGCAACTTCCTGAAAGTCAACTGCAATAAATCAGAAATCATCATCATCGGCCCAAATCCCTCCACCCCTCAGCTCAGGATTTCTCACTCAACATCAATGGTCATATAGTCACAGCTTCCCCCTGGTCATCACCAAAACATCCTTTTCCCATCTCCGCAATATTGCAACAGCTGCTGAAACTCTCATCCATGCATTCATAACCTCCAGACTGGACGACTGTAACAGCATTCTGTAAGGCCTCCCTTCCACTGTACTCCAAAAACTTCAATACGTTCAGAACTCAGATGCTCAGTTGCTCACCCACTCCCACTCTAGAGAACACATTACACCCATCTTTCAACATCTTCACTGGCTCCCAATACAGCATCGAATTCACTTCACGGTCCTCCTCATCACATACAAAGCTCTCAATGATCTTGCCCCCTCATACCTGACTAACCTTCTCCATCGCCACGCCCCCACCTGCCATATCAGATGCCAACCTCCTGACTCCCATCACCAGGACAGAGCATTTGCCATCGCTGCCCCTACCCTCCGGAACACCCCCAATCAGAAACTCAGACTCACTCCCTTCGTTCACAAACAAACTCAAAACCCACCTTTTCAAAGGCCTACAATATCGACTCCCACTGCCTCTCCAGATCTTAAATGTAACTTTTTACCCACATTTATCATAATTTAGCTTGGTTAATGATTTAAATAACTCAACATCTCTTATTTCCACTCCTCTTTCCTCTCCTGCCTGTTTTGTTTTTATTCTGCCAGTTTCCACGGGGAGCCATATATCCTTTGTTTTACAACCCAGAGCTGCACAATAACAAAGCCATGGCTGTAATTTGTGTGGTGCTGCCAATCGCACTGAAAAAATCTCATTGGAAGAGAGGGAAACATAATTGGTATGAATTGGAGGAACCAGGGGAGAAAACATGGAGTGTTGAGAGGAAAACAAACCATGTTTTATGACAAGCTGAATTAATCTGAGGGCCATTTAAAAAGCCACTGGGTGGGGCGGCATCACTCAAGGACCCTCATGATTGGTTAACCAACCATACACAGCATCCATCATAACACAACGACAGGCCCCTGACAAATCTCCATCGCAACACCTGGCAACTTCTCCAACAGGAAGCACACCATCAGTAGGAAGATGCAGATATACACACTCATACATAGGGATGGCCAGAACGAGGCTTTCCGAAACACCGAGACAATTGAAACAATTGTGCAGAGGTTTCACGAAGTGCTCGAAACACTACGCGATAGTGACGTCGTTGTCTTATAAAAGTATTTTCACCAAATGAATGCAAGTGTCCGTGGCCGCGCGGTAGCGCGTTGGTCTTACAATCAAGAGTAGTTTTGAAGCGTGACATCGAACCCAAGCTTTTGCTTCTTAAGACTTTGCCAAAACTGTGACAATAAGCTGATAATGTAGAAAACAAAACGTATTCTTCTAATGTAGTTTCATGCAAGGATGGAGATCTGGTGTTGTTTCAAAGAAAACACAATTTTGTTGATTTCACGACTGGGAAATAAACTCTCAGGGTCAAATTAATACAGAAGTATGTTTGTCAATACGCAACTCTATATATTTGAGTGATGTAACGACACTTCATTCCAATACCTCCTGTCATTATCACATGACCGGAAGTGTTTCGAAACCCTGCTCCGAATCAGCAAGTGTCGAAAAGGTCGATACAGTATCGAGCATGAGTACCGAGCCGGCCATCACTACTCATACATACACATAGCCATAAACACACATACATGCTCACAGCTCCTCGTGGCATGTGTTGCAATGGATGGTTTGCAACAGCATTGCATCTGTCCTCCACAAAATTGTGTATACTATGTTTTGTTTGATGCTGTAAATGAAGTGTGCTTGTATGTGGAAGGGGTAGGGTTTTGCCAGAACTAAGTTTGTGTGTGTTTGAGTGTAATTATCAGTGTCTGTGTAAGAAGCTGTGCGGTGTGTTGTTGATCATCCCCCAGACGGCGAGTCAAGCAATGCTTCCTATGGAGCAACAAGAGGAGGAACAGATGGAGGGAGATCACAGACGGCTAAGTCAAAATACAGACTTTGACTGAGCATTGGAGAGGTTCCAGTCAGAGACGGAGGACTGAAAATGAGTCGGGTAGACTACCCAGGGGTGGCTTTCCCTAAGCCTGTCGTTGCACCAAGTATATTGTGAAGTAATACTTCAAGACATGCGTTCATTTCAGAAGGCTTTCCTGAAACTGCTTGCAACTCAAGTAGTGCATGAAATGTGTCATCAACTCATGACACCTCTGGACTACTCAAATAAAGCATATTTGAAGAAAGAGGAAGAGTTATGACCAAATAAATTGCATAAATAATCCAGGTCCAGGTTTGAAAAATGTAAAAGGCCAACACGTGTCAGCTTGCGCCTTTTTCAGTGTGAAGGCACAAGCCGACACGCGTTGGTATGTTTTTAGCCCGCTGAATGAATGGCCTTTTACATTTTTGCAAACCTACCTTGAGTGCCTGGACCTGGATTATTCATGCAATTTTTTGGGTCATAATTCTTCCTCTGGTTATAACGGATTACCGGACCTGGTGTGGGGTGCCGACTAGAATGTTGTGCTTCATCAATGCCTTTATCTCCTCCAGGCAGATGGCAGAACTGCAGTGGGGTTGGGTCAGTTCCGAGGTAAAGTTGTGTGTCATCAGCATAGCAATGGAAAGATATTCCATGCCGGCTGATGACATGGCCGAGGGGAAGCATATAGTGTGAAAAGAGTGGGGCCGAGGACAGATCGTTGAGGGACACCATGGTGACAGTGTGTCCCGGATTTTGTCTCCCCCAAGCAGACATACTCGGCTCTCCCGATTAGATATGTAATGAACCAGTTATGGACAGAATCAGAGAGACCGATGGTGGAGTGTAGACGATGAAGTAGGATGTTTTGGTCAACAGTGTCAAACGCTGTGGTCAGATCCAAGAGGATGAGGAGAGATGGAGAGCCAGCATCTGCTCTTATCAGCAGGTCATTAGTGACCCTGACCAGGGCTGTTTCTATGCTATGGCCAGAGCGAAAACCAGATTGAAATTTCTCAATAAGGTTGTTGTGTGTTAGATGGACCTGAAGCTGAGCAGCACCTTGGATAGGAATGGAAGGTTGAAAATAGGCCTGTAATGGTGAGAACTTCTGGGTCTAGAGTGGGTTTTTTGAGAAGTGGTCTGATGACAGCAGCTTTTAACACAGATGGAACATGGCCTGCCTGGAAAGAGTGGTTTATGACTTTGGTGATCAGGGGACTTATGGCATAGAGGTTTTTAGGATTTTAGCAGGGCTGTTGGAAAGGGATCCAGGGCACAGGTGGAAGGCTTCATCTTCCTGATGACGTCCCCAACCTGTCTTTGTGAGATGTCAGAAAAACAGTACATAGGATACAAAGTTCCAGGCTGTGGGTCAGCAGTTGGGACAGATAGGGCGGAGGAGCTGAAGAGGAGAGTGCAGATGATCTCTACCTCTTTTTTGTAAAGGTGAGAAAGTCGTATATATTTAGATTTGGTGTTACTTTTGACCTTATTTTATCCCTCCACACCATGCTTATGTTAACTTACTGTGACCTACTTTGTTTTGCCACACATTAAATATAGAATTTCTTCAAAAAAGTCTCCAGTGCATTTTTGGTCTCAATGCTCAGTCATCACCCTTACCAACTACTGCACCACGGTTGCGCCACACAATACAAACACTAACAATGTCTGAAATGTGTGCAAGTTGTGAATTTTTGTTCCATGGTATGAGAATGTAGTGTAGCCCATGAGCATTTATCTTGGCCTGGCTGGCATGATAATGGGAACCGATATTGCTGGTCTCTGAAACTGGGCCTCTGTAAGCAGCAGTTGTTTGGCCATTATATCCAACTTTACCATCTTAATTTCCTCTCTTTATGATGCCTCTCCCGTTGCTGGAACATCTCCAATATTTTCTTCTCCAGGTCAATTAAGTCTGCTGCAAGTTTTACATTTTATTTTATTTGTCACACATATGCACAGAGCACCGAACACGTAGTGAAATTACAACTCAAGCGAAATCTGTTTTGGCAAGATGTATCTACTTACAAGCCACTCTGTGCTTTCAGAAAATATATCAGTGGTCTCTGAAGATGCGCCCTGCGGCGCGCACGGTGTGCCAAATCTTCCAGTAATGCAGGATGAGCCATGTTACATTCATTTAGAAAGACCTTTCACAGATGTGCTTTATAGATTTGGACACCAATTAGCCAGCGCTACATGTCTGTTTCTAAGTACACTTTAATTAATTAATTAGAAATATATATATACATCACATGTAGATGTCGAAATTGTTTGATGCATGTTGTTGCATTCACTCGCTACAATGCTTTCCATTTGCAGTTTCCCTATTCTACCACTGGATGCTGTGCGTAAGCATGGTCAGAACTATGCTTAAATTTAAGTACATTCTGAAGTACAAATACAAGTTGATAAATTCCACACTTTACGTAGAAGTGATTGTACGCCTGGAGTAGGCACAAATCTGTGCATCTGGGCGGCACGGTGGCGCGGTGGTTAGCACTGTCGCCTCACAGCAAGAAGTTCGTGGGTTCAAATCTCGCCTGGCCCTTTCTGTGTGGAGTTTGCATGTTCTCCCCGTGTTCGCGTGGGTTTCCTCTGGGTGCTCCTGTTTCCTCCCACAGTCAAAAGACATGCAAACATATGTGTTTGTGTGTAGTGTGGTGCATGGCGTGATGGGCGGCAGTAGCTCAGGAGGTAGAGTTCCTGCCTCGCAACTGCAAGGTCGACGGTTAGAGTCCAGCTCCTACCGGGAAAAAATCTGTCGTAGTGTCCCTGAGCAAGACGCCTAACCCTAAAATTGCTCCCGTTGAGCAGGTTGGTACCTTGCATGGCTGCCTCCGCCAATGGTATGACATGTAAGTCGCTTTGGATAAAAAAAGTAATGTAATACACACGCTTGATAAATGAGGAGCCTGGGGAGCAGGGCTCAGGTAGATCTTGGTGGGGTGGGATGTTTGAAGGAATCTCCCCTCCTGCCAGATCAACACCATCACCTCCACTGCTGTTGGCCAAAGTATTTCCAACGCCTGAATCTCCTCAGGAGTCAGGGTTGAATCAGGGGATGGGTCACCACCTGTCTTCTTCCTCTCCTGTGACTCTTTTCAATGTTTTTTATTTGCAAGACTTGCAAAGTCTGTCCATCCTGGTCTCTTGGATGGTCACTAATAGTACTTCGTTTTCTAGCTATTTATTTCCATTCATTTTATTTCTCCCTTTTTCTTTACAAAATAGTTTCGCTTCTTTTCTCTGTTTTATCAAGAGTAAATTAAATGTCTTGCTTGGTGAAAATCCCACACTTCTCTTCTTCTCCTCTGTCATACTTGTGTGTATAAGGAACTGAACTTTACCTGTTTTTTAAGTCTAACCTTTGTCCTTGTGATTGTACAATTGAAAGGCAAGTTATGTGACGTATTTGGTGACAACTTTCGTCAGCAAGCAAACACCCTATCATGGTCACAGTGTGTTTTACCGTTTACGAGACTACTGCCTCGGCAGCGGCAGGCAGCTTGAACTGGTATGTTATACTAAGTAATGTGACAGGTAATTCAGATATTTCTATACAACAGCCTGGAAGGACAAATTATGTCAAATCCAGGAGAATGCAATCCATACACATTTGCTCCATTCAAATGAATCTTTTGGTTTGGGTTCAGTGTAAAACCTCTGAGTGTAATGAAAACGAGACTTCAACCACAGATAACATATTTCATTGTTTACTGATTACTGTCTCAATAAATGTCTTGTTTTCATTTAACATTTGGGTTTTTATTGAAGTGCAATTTTCTGTGTGATCTGACAGAGGGTTTCTATACCTTACCCAAAGCACCTGTCTTTGTTTATACAGTACCTACAGTAATTGTCGATGAAGTCATATTTCAGCTATAGGGGATTTGATGTGTTCATGACTGAATCCCCCCGTTTGCCTGAAATTGGCTTTTGAATTATGTTTGAGATTTGTGGTGTATACCATTTGCTGGGCGTGGCCAGCGGTAAGGCTAGTAGCCACCGCGCATGAAAGTCATAGCAACAACAACAATGGAGGAAAGCAGTAAGAAAAGAAAGAACAGCACAACTAAACATAAAAACAGGGAACTTCTTTTTAACTGCAGAATGGCTGTGTTCGTCTGTAGTGGCTTTACAGATTACTTTACCTCAGCCTCAGGCGAGATGACAGCTCATCAAGATGAGTGGTAAATGTTGGGGTGGGAACTTGATCAACTGAGGGGGAGGAGGGTGGGACTAACAATACACTTCCTGACTCAAGGCAAAAAGTTACATATTGTAGCATTAAAAAGGGGCGAAGTTTCCTGAATAGTACTTTTTTGGATCATCTCTGATGTTGACTGTATTTTTCATGTTTCTTATTGGTTTTCAGAGGGAAGATTAGCCTGTCCGTGTATTATTGAAATGTAAGTTGAAAATATGAAAAGAATGACATATTGGTTTGTTTACTTTCATTTTCATTTGCACAAATGCAGATATCTACGACTATCAGGACGCTATGGAATGCAATCATTTTGCTTGAATATACTAAGATGTCATTCACAACTGTTGAACTAAACATGATAGAAACATGGGATTTGGATCGTTTTTCAAATTAAATCCTCTACTATTTTTCTACATTGTATTGCCCCTTGAATCACTTACATAACTAATAAATTCATTAGTGTGGCTCCTCCAGGAATACTTTGTGAAACTACACTGCTAGCCATGTTTGTATGTGTGTGTGTGTGTATTTGTGTGTGTGTGTGTGTGTGTGAGTGTGTGTGTGTGTGTGTGTGTGCGTGTGTGTGTGTCCTCATGCTTGTTTGTCTTGACACAGAGATACACACACACATACTGGGAACAACAGAGTTAGCTTTTCTCATCTCTCTTGAAGATAACATATTATTATCTGGCTTACATAATTACCCTTCAGTGGCTGAGAGGAATAAATATGTTTAAGCCACTTAGAGTCATTACTCATACAGCTGCTGTAATAGCAAGAAAGAGGGCATTAACTTAAGAAACAATACTATGTCAATATTGTGGTCCAGTTAGAGCAGAGATGCCATGTTCAGGTGTGGGTACCGGTCAGTCTATCTATAGTCCTGCTGGGTGTCAAGTACCGGTTCAGGGTAGTGGATGATGATGCCTTCAGGTAACAGTGATGGGGACACTCACTGCCTCACCTTTGGGAAAGGCTCTCCAGGCACGCAGGCTGGATCTCCCCAATAAATATTTGACATATTTGAGGAGATCCAGCAAAATGCTGAACATCTTCAGCCAGCACTGCATGTTTGTGGGGGATGAGGCCTTTCCTTTGAGAAATGACCTCTTACAGGCCTTTTCTAGGACTTCAGCTCTTCAGACAGCAACACCAGTTCAACTAATGCCTGTCATGAGTTAGACAGATACCCTTAGGATGCCCCCAGGATCCTGGCAGCGCAATGTGGAATGCATCACCGGGTAACTGGTGTGCCCAGAACATGTGGATTAGCTGGTGAAGGCAACGGTGACCCTCCACAACTTGCGGCAATTGATCATGGCAGCTCCACCAGCCCATTGCCCTGAGCCAGAGGCTGATACCCCTGTCTTCTAGGATTTCCTCAGGGTGGAGAGTAACAACTGTGCTGTAACTGCACTTTCTGTGAGGGAAATGTATTCCTCAAACTTTTCCTCTGCTGCTGGTGAGGTGCCATGGTAGCAGAACCTGGTATGAAGTGATCCATTGCCCTCTATTACCCTTTTCCTAAACCAAAGCTGTTTTAACAGATAAACATGAATTCAGAGATATTTCCTTTACTAGGAAACTAATTTCATCCATACAACTCTCCTACTCATTTTGTTTAATAATTTCAATGTATTCAATGTAATTCCCTATTGTTCTATTCCCTTGTTATCTCATTCACTGTATTGTTTTGTCGTTATTGCTTTTCTGATTAAAGGGATTTCAAATTAATGTTGTGTTCAAGTTCAAGTTAATTTGTGTATATAGGCCTTTATCACGAGCATGTCTCAAAGGACTTTACAGAAAATTAGCCTAACTTGATCTACCTGAACAACAATCAATGGAATTACAGAATCATGTATGAAAAACACAGGGAAGCAGAACAAAGCACAAGACACACAATAGAAAATGTTAGCAAGACTTAGCAAACCTACCTATTTTACATAGCTTAACCTACCCGGCACCCGGCACCACCAACCTTAGACCCTCGAAGCATACAGGGAAAAATGTCCCAGAAAACCTTATTAGGGAAAAAAGAGGAATCCCTCACCAGGACAGCTGAGCGTGCAATAGGTGCCGGGACAAACAATGGAATGGACAATAACATTGACAATGATGGTGACATAAGAAACAGATGAGGCGAAAGAGGCATTTCATTGCATTACTGATTTGACATTGGTAAACTTGTCAATTTCATATGATGTCATTGTGTTGATGATGACTGGAGGCACAACAGTGAATTTTCCATCTACCGTACCTACGTATATTGCCATCTTGACAGTCCATCTGTCTGCAGGATGACTGGAAAGATACTGACCCACCTGCAAATCTTATCAGTTATGTCAATGGTTTTAGACATCGATTGTATGCTGCTGGGGAATTGGCTAAATAGAATTTGGCATTCTCACAGGTGAAGATGAAGCGCCTTTGTGATCGCAGGGTGAGTGACGTCACTTTTCAGAGGGTGATCAGGTTCTTGCTCTTCGACCTATTGTGGGTTCACCATTTTAGGCTACATTTGCTGGTCCATATTACATATATATTTAGCAGACGCTTTTATCCAAAGCGACTTGCAATAAGTACTAATACTATATAAATACTGTGGTCAAACAGGTTTCTGAAGAAAATTACCTGATTTTGCACTCTGCTCTGTCATTTGAATTTGTTACAACCTCTGCACGTTTTTCTACCTGTCCTCAGCCAGAAATTGAGGCATTTCCAGGCCAGGCCCGTCCTGTTCTCACAGTGGGTAATCTCTTCCGTCCATGCGATAGGAGGAGAGGAAAGAGTCGAACCTGTCATTTGGAAAGGTTGCTCAGTTATTTACGTGAATCAAGGCGCATCGAGTTAGCCCAAGTAATCAGACGTTACCCTGGCTTATTTGGAGATACACCGTCACGCACACATTGTGTTGAACACAATATAGATGTGGGAGACACTAAACCGATCAGACAGCGTTTTTATCATGTTTCACCAGAAAAACGTAAAGCATTAGACTTGGCAATCAAATACATGCTGGATAATAATATTGCAGTTCCATCTGCATCTAGCTGGACCTCTCCATGCTTGCTGGTGGATAAGACTCATAGACTTTGCACTGACCTCCGAAAGGTTAACAATGTCACCAAGCCTGACTTGTATCCACTTCCTCGCATGGAGGACTGTATTGGACCAAATTGGTTCCGCTAAGTTCGTTAGCAAATTCTATCTGCTAAAGGGTTACTGGCAAGTACCATTGACTGTAAGACCTTGACATTCTTGAATTCCCTACAGTGTCCAAGTCAGCGATTGATCTGTTGGTCACTGTTTTTGCAATCACACTGCCTTGATATTCGCCATATCAAGGGCTCAGAAAATACAGTGGCTGATGCCCTGTCCTGTGCTCCTTGCTTATAGGAAGATGTGATTTCGTAGTTTGTTTTATGCTCCTATATTTTGCTCTCATTTTGCTTTCATCCTCCATTCTGATTCTTAAACTGCTTCTTAGGTAGGCCTACTATGTTGCTGATGTTGGAGTGGGGAGTGGCAGCCTGAGGAGGAACAGCAGGCATCACATTTATTTATTTATGCACATTTCCTATACATGTATTTTACTTTACTTATGATGCTTGTTTCAGGGTTCTGGTAGAACTCCCGTTGTATGGGAATGGGTGTGACGACCCTATCAGTCCGTTTGGTTTGGTTTTGTCCTGTTCTGTTCTATGTTGTTGTTTTCTAGGACTGGAGTCGTCAGACTAATGAAGTGCACTTGGACACACCTGAGCATTTCAGAGCTGCTGCCAGCCCTCAGTCCAGGAGCTGCTCTTTTCCAGCACACTTTCATTTCTGTATTGTGGTTTAGTTGGCACCTTTCAACACACACAGCATGCTACACTCATCCACTCACTAACACTACTGATTCCACTGACTGATATCTACTACCGGTATGTACTTTATTTTCCTTACTTTTGCTATTCAATCATTTGAATTATACTTATTTTGCATGTCCCCCATCCTTTGTTGCAACCTTTGAGCCGGTGTTGCATATTTAGGGACTCAAAGCCAAACAGTACATGTGCCGTTTTTAATTTGGAACAACAAGGCATGTAAACTTGTGTTCAGTAAAATACATCTTCAATGTGTACGTTTTTGGTGGTGTAACAGGTAGAACCACACCAGTATTGTATACCTGTACAAATTTAGCAAAACAACATTGTGTGAGCATTAATCTAACTGGCACACACACCCATTTATCTGTGAATGTCTCATGAATGGATGGATGTTCAATACATTTGCTGGTTGCTCACACAGTCCTGTCACATATTGCAAGAAAAACAAATACTGATGTAGACTAGGAGTGCTCTTTTAATATACTCAACAGATATCCAACACTTAAGTAGGTAACAAAGCTCAAACATTGTGGCTGATGTAAACAGGGCTTTGTGCAATAAAGTCAAAAATCAGACTGAGTTAAATTTTTCTGTCGTGGCAGACTCTTTAGCGTGGGGCTGAAACTCAGGCATAAGGCTCTCTTTAAAAAGCAGTCATCTGGATCTGTTTATCTACTGCTAGAGTTTGAACTGCCTGCTGGGATGGTTCTGATAAGGAATAGGTATCCGTAGAGCAGGGGTCTCCAACAGGTCGCTCGCGGGCCATCAAGAAGTAGCTCGCCAAAAAAATTCTAAATGTTAATTAGGGGTGGGCGATGTGACTATATTAGATCGTGAACGATTAAATAGTCTCCACAATCTGCATTTCTAGAGAGTATCGGGCTGCAGTGAAAGTGAAACTGCCCATTCTATCAGTTGCACCGACAACGCTCATACACGGCAGCCAACATTGTTTTCTCAGCCAAACCTAAAATCACACTATTGGCTAGTCCCTGTTGCGCCTCCCCTAACAGACACACTAATTAAAGCAAACAGTACGTAGCGCTTTGGGTTTCCTGCCCTTTTTATTTGACAACATAGCAGCATGGCTGATACCACAGAGGAAAAAATATTTGACGTTGGTGATATGGAACTGGTTTGGGTATTCCAATACAGACAGCACAAAACAATGTTATTTGCTAAGTTTACAAAGAACATGTTCGCACATCAGATGGCAACCTTTTTAATCACCTCAAGAGAAATCACCCCAGAGAACACGCGGAAAGCCAAACAATCAGGGGATCTCACAAGAGTTCTGCTCATTTTTGGAGGCTTGTGGATGCAAAGATGTACATCAACACTAGTAACATACATTTGACATTAACTTTATCAAGTCAAAGTTCAGAACTCTCCTCATTGATGCAAACCCGGATGACTCCACCAGAGTTAACCTCAGGATACACACCAGATTTCAAGGCCCTGGTCGACGGTATGCAGTGTCAATTTTCATTAAAGGTAAACATACAGTATAATGTTTGAATGTTAAAATGTGCGATGGTATGTTACTTTATTCATAGTACTAAATGTACTCTTTAAAAAAAAATGAGGGGAAAAAAAAAGTCGCTTCAGAGTATAGCTTTAAAGAAATCACTTGCTTTCCTTATTAATGTTGCATATAAGTGAGGAGGGGACTTCATTCTTCATTTTTGCATTCAATGTACTTCCTATCAGTTTTTTTAATATTTGGGCTACCTTGGAAGACCTGTCCCCACTGTTTGTTTATGTGAATGTCAAGCGTCAATTGAAATCCAGAATGAATGAACATAGAACAGGAAATTCAATATAGTCATATAATTGGAATGAAAATTACCTGCATACAGTGTTTGATCAAACTTACTGAACTTCATTTTATGTCACAGGTAAACTAAGACTTTGTTTGTATTGTATTATAAATTGTCTGTGTTTTCAAATGTTTTTAGCTGTTTTGTTAGTTTTATTTTTTCTTCTGAAAAATAACACCAAGGGATGGTTTGCAAAATAATACATATTATTATGTTATGTACTCAGTTGTAAATATATGCCCTACTTAATCAGGTCTAAAAATAATAAAGTAAGACTGAATAAATTAGAGACTTCAAAGTCAATGTATTTTCTATAGGCTTCATCTACTGTAGTTAAAAACTTAACATTTCTACGGAAATATTTGTGCAACAAGGTTTCCCATTTGTTGTTGAATTATATGATGCTTTAACAACCTTAGCCATTTCTGCATTGGGAAAAGAGAAACATTAAGATGTTTTATTTCCTTCTTTCATTTTTTCATTTCAGATAATTGTCCAAGCAAAGTGGTTATGAGAAAATATTCAGAATTTGTGTCGTCTATCCCCAGCCTGGACATTTTACACCTGCTCTTCCCCGTCTGTTCTCTTCAGCCATTCATTCCTTTGCGCAATAGCGTGTTGTAGCAGCAACAATTTAGATTTTTCAGCCCTACAACTGACACACAAAATACATACTAATAAGGTTAAAAGTGCAAAGGTTGGCACCTCAATCCATATTTTTAGGATACAATATCTGCTATTCATCCCCTATATTTTATCATGAAGACATTTTTGTGTTGACAACTGCACACTATTTTCACTTTAACTATTTTATGAAAATGTTTCAATAAAATGTGTGCCAGTAAATGACAGTGTGAAGGAGTTTCTTCATTTGTTTTATAGACTAGTTCTCTCCTACTCTCCTGTCACCACAAACCCCAGGTGTGCCCTGTATCCACAAGTAGGTAAGTGTTGTTACTACCCAAACCTTGATAAAACAAACAATAATTTAATGAAAAATAATGGGAATCCTCTAATATTTCACACACTGAAATTCCAACACATTATTTTGTCTTAAAATTCCCACTTTCCTTTCTTGGTGTCTCTTAAGGGCAAACTCTGTTCCAATACTATTTGTGTAAGAAGGTCCTGTCATTTTAGATTTGGTGTTGATCAAAAAGTCTGCACAGTTCACCCCGATGTGACTTTTCTCTAGCTGCAAGCCAGGCTCATATAAATTCTCTCTGGCAGATAAGATAAGTGCAAAGAGAGAAGCAGAAAATTACCCTTCCATATGTTTTCCATAAACTGAGTCTCTTGATCATGAAGTTACTTATTTTTATTTTTTTAAACTCCAGCCTCAATAGCCTAAGCATGCAGACTATTTAAAGGCATAGTCCACAGCAAAATATGTTTTCCTGCTACTTGGCAAGAGTCTCTCCTATGTGTACATATTGGTTGGCCTGATTTTCATAATATTTGTCTCAATACAAATGCACAGACAAAGCTAATGATGTATAGAGGCTTTGCACTTGTGTCACAAATGTCCTTGCAACCATATCTGGTGCCATCATGGAGGTCCATTGGTAAATTGTCTCTAGGCAAATAATGTCTATGTATATAACAACCAGGCTACAAAAAGAGATATTTGTGGTGTGGATGCAAGTCAATTCAGTAATGTTATAAATAATCTGGTGTAGCCACACCTCCATTCATCAGTTAATCTCTACAGTCCTCTCACCACCACCATTGTCTAGACTACTAGGCTCAAAACTAAAGGTGACCGAGCCTTTGAATCTGTGGCTCCTAAATTATGGAATGATCTTCCACAGGATTTGAGAGCTGCAGCCTCTGGACATTTTTAAGGTGCAGCTAAAGACGCATCTGTTTAGACAGGCATTTGTCTAGCTGTGTGTATCTGTATTTTATTTATGTTTGTGTTCATTCATGTCCTGTCTTTGTGATTCATTGTAATTTTAATCTGGTTGATAATAATTAAGAATTAATAATAATTAATATTGAACAAATTAGGACGTAACAATTATTTGTATTAAACGCATCCTTCGTACAGGAATGGCTTCAAAGCAAATCATTACAGCTGTATATTGTCCCATGTATACGAGTGGATACCTAACTTCCTGACAAAGAGAAGATACTTTGTGTGGCTGGATTCTTACCTTCTCGACAACCACAGGGTTGGATGCTGTCTCCTGGCTTCTACTTTCTCTACACCAATGACTGAGCTTCCTGCCACTGTCCTCACATTTGGCTGGGGAACACTACATGACTGAACCAACAGTCTCATAATATTGTGTGAAATGAGCACAAACTCTGAAATGAATACCACAAATTGGATTGTGTGACAATAGCGTGAATTCGACACGCCATTTTCACCTGTTCGTCACGTAAAAAGGTCGGCTAACAGTTCAGTTTAGGCACAAAACTACTTTGGTTAAGGTTAGGATTAATGTTAGGCAATGTTAGGTCCTGACCTCAATGCCCTTACTACCTGTTTCTAGTCGTGTCTCCATGTAATCCTTTCGTGGTGGGGGTTTCATGTACCTACTGTAATTTACTGTTTATATTCATCTGAATTGATCTGCCTAATACTCATATACCAATGCTCAGTGCTTAACACAACTCATTATTAACATACTGGTGTTGATTTGGCATTGGCGCTGTGTTAGTGTTGGCAGTGGCATTGCGTCCGATGGAAGCATCCAAACTCAAATAAACGCAGAGGTTCAATTCTTGATGGCTGATGCGTGCATTCATCCTCATAAAGTACATTGAGATAATGAGAAATATAGTTGATATTGGTTGTTTTCTGGTGTATTGAGCGATGTAAATATAAAATGTTTAAATGAATGGCAATACACTAGCTGTGATGTTCAATCAAAAAAGACATACATTTTTCAAAGTGACAAATATACTCCAAACAGCAGACACTTATATTGGCAGCTGTATCCATTGTAATCATTGTGTTGGTGGACAAATAAATAGATTCAGCTACAGGTTTCAGTTGTAATTGTTTCCTATATGTGTGTGAGTAGGACGGAGTGCACCACGGAGGAGGTGGATAGGGTGGCAACCAGCTGACATCTTGACAGAAGATTTTCTCACAGAGAGAAAATAAGGTTGCATGGTGGCAGGGTGATGAATGTAGGTGTAAATACTGCAGATGCTGTGCTCTCACAGAATGTATATGTACACTACCTGTAGGTGCAGGAACAGTGAGGTGTACATACACACAGTTATACACAGAGATACAAATACACACATAGCTAAAACTGAGACAACCTCACCTAGTGCCATGACAAATCGACACCTAAATGAGGCTTCATGTATGCCACAAGAATGACTTAGCCTGCCGTGGAAGAAAATCTGTGAGATACAGTATATTCACAGAAAATGAAGTACAGTAATTTCCCATAAAATATTACAATATTCATTTCAGAGTTATCTTTTTATGGACATTTTACTTCTGTTCAAAATATTAGTAAACACTAGGGTTAGATCTATATTTTGGTTTGACAATATTGGCCAGTCCGTGCGGTCTGCCTCTGATGTGATGGTGAGGATGTGATTTTACTCAACAGCTTCAGGGTTGTTAGTCTGTAAAAGCTACAATGAAACCTGCATCCATTTTTTAGCTGTGACCAGCAGCTAGTATAAGTTACTCTGTCTGCCCCAAAAAGTTCAAAAGACTCCACTGCACACATAGAATACCTAGACGTTTCTCAGGCAGCAACATTGGTGCTTTAGCTCACTTGGTAGGGCATCAGACTTTCATGCAGGGTCCTGGGTTCTGATCCTGGGGTTGGGAAGTGATTGAGTTTGATTCTTGAACACAGCATGTTTACATTATGCTATTTGACATGGATAGTTTTAAAGATAGCATTTTTCTAAGCAATACTATGAAAAAAGTTACGCCCCACACCAAAATGAATCTTTTAGTCAAGAATAGGTCTAAATAACAAATCATTGATTAGGGCCTAATCAATGATCTTCTAATCATTAGGCCTATTCATGAACATCCTTGTTAGTGACGGCACAATCTAAACAAGTAGAGGCCTACTTTAATGTAGTTATTTTTAGTTTGCATTTAAACATTGTTAATGTGCAATGACTTCTCATGAACATCCCAAATTGTATATATTATTGTGAGAATCTCTTTCCAGCTTCTTTGCTCATTCAGTTTATCCACCTGACAATTCCGCTGTGACCATGCTTGGCTTAAATTAATCCAAGACAGTGTTTAACAAATAAATGACATGAGCTATCAAATGTAAAATCATCATGGCTAAAACTTCAATATTGGCAAATACATTACATTACAGCAGACGCTTTTATCCAAAGCGACTTACATGTCATCATACCGTTGGCAGAGGCAGCCATGCAAGGCGCCAACCTGCTCAACGGGAGCAATTTGGGGTTAGGTGTCTTGCTCAAGGACACTATGACAGATTTTTCCTCGGGAGGAGTTGGACTCAAATCTTTAACCTTACGGTCGCTGGGCGGGAACTCTACCTCCTGAGCTACTGCAGTTTTACAAATGTTCCCATACAGTTTGATAGAAATATTTGTAGGGTCAAAAATACTGCTGTACTTACACATGCTAATGCTGTAGTTCTGTGCCAGGAGCGAGATGATTGTGCTGTATAATTTCTTAGAGCAATTTCCAGCCAAGCACAGTTGGTATTCAGTCACAACTGCCATTCTAAGTGAACCACTTGCATCTGTAGAAACTTGAGAAGGCACCTTTCCAGTCCCTCCAGGAAAAATGTGATGACAAGGTGGAAATGCACGTGGCAGGTGGGCCAAGAGAAGAGGAACTGAAGAGGAATGTCCAGGAACTTGAGGGAAGAGTTAAATAAAAGTATAGGGAGATAAGGCTGCGAAAGCTCAACATGCATTTGCTGGAGGGTAAGGTGCTGATCCCAGATCAGTCTGGGTTTCAAGAGCATGCCCCTAAAGTGGGCGAAACTCTGTGCGAGCTAGTCTAGTAAATATCTTTAGAGTCCTGCCTTTTGGCTTCTGGTTTACTCTGGTGATTGTTAGGTGCAGATAGCTGTGCATTGTTAGTCTTAACAAACAAACAACAAAAAGCCTATTTAATAGAATAATTAGACTATTTTTGTTAATGAGTCATCTAGCAAAACTTTATCCTTGTCCAAGATACTTGTTTGTCTTTGCTTGATTATGGTGATCTTGTGTACATGCATGCAGCTTCCACTGTCTTACAGAGCCTTAATTCAGTGTATCGTACATCCCTACGTATTATTACTAATGCAACGTTTTTAACTCACCACTGTGCACTATATCAAATGGTGGGGTGGACCTCTTCGGCTGCACGCAGACTGCAACATTCATATGGTTTTATTTATAAAATATTACTTGGTAAAATAACCCTTTACCCTTGTTCCCTACTACACCTGAATCCAGGCAGCTATTCGTTATGCTCCCATAAAGAAATTTTCTATAATGTTCCCATGGCTCGTACAGAACTGGGGGAAACTGCTTTTTCCTACTATGCACCGTAGCGTGGAATAATCTACAAGAAGATCTCATACCTCTGGGTGATTTTAAAAGTCTCATACAAGATACTGTAACTGAGGAATATAAATGTTTTTGAGATGCCATGTTTTCCTCCAGTCTGAATAGTTGTCTCTGTGTATTGTTTGTTACTATTGTGTAGGTCTACTGCTGCTACCTTGGCCAGGTCTCTCTTGAAAAAGAGCTTTTAATCTCTCTCTTAAGACTTCCTGGTTAAATAAAAATGTAAGTGCTCCCCATATTGCATGATTAGAGGATCAAATTGTAGGCGATGTCTGATGGTACATCACAACCCAAGCTGAACAGATCTGGCCTGGTGAGAGAATCCTTTGACTCCAAAGGGATGAACTCTAAAGCAACTAATATGCCATTTTGTTATGTTGACCACCAGGCATTTTAGAATCTATCCAAAGGGTTTTGAAAGGGTTTCATAAGACGAATTGTGGTCGAATTTTCTCAACACATAGTGGCAACTAATCTTGCAATTGAAAGTAATGAATATCACCAAAATTGGAGCCTCAAGGTTTTGACATGACAACAGCGATATATCACTGAGCAGGTGCATGTATTCGAACCAGGAAAGACATGGCTTGTGTGTTTCCCATTGCATATTAAGCTCTAGGATAGTATATGCTTCTCTGCACACAGGACACAAATAGGTTAGGCTACTGTATGTGGTGATGGCAATGACAAACTGTTTTTGTTGCACGGGAGAGAGAAGTAGGTTAGCTCATAGTAGTAACACTACCTCAGGCCATATGGACTAGAGTTCAACCAATCTTAAGGTTGAAGGCTTACTAGTATGGATATTCCTGTATTGAAACCACCAATAGCTGATGTATTTTGCCAGTATTCAAGATCTTTAATTTGACAATTTTCATGCGAAAAAGCTCAAAGAAATTACAAGTACTCTTGTACTTGCACAGATGCCGTAATGGCAGCCCTCTGCTCCGGCCCCCAAGCATGTGTGTGTTGTGCAATTACTTGTGTGTATCCGGGGGGGATCCGTGATGGGTTAAATGCAGAGAATAAATTCACTAGGTGTGTGCGGTGCTCTGTGCATGTGTGTGACAATAAAGGATACATTTAATTATAATTATTACTTAAATATTTCTCCCAGACTTTCATTTATGTCATGAAGGAGATGCCTCTGAAACAGCATTTACAACTTTGGGAACTAAAACTCTGGAGGAGGAGGATGATAATAATAATGATAAAAACAGTACCAGGAGAAACTGTGTGAGCTTGCTGCAAGCAGCTGGAATTATATGAATACCGAAGTTAGACAGGTCAGTCAGTTAGACAGATGGTTAGACAGGTGGTTAGTTAGACAGTTCAGTGAGTTAGACAGGTGGTTAAAACATGGTAAAAATAATGATTGTGTAGTGTTTATGGTGCTGTGTTGGGGTGACATCAGATAACAACACCTCAGAAAACTTGGGGTTTAGAAATATTGGCCAAATTTCCTGCTTATTTCCAAATTGACAGGCTATTTTCCTATAGTAGGAAAACAGAATTTCCAACTTTCCAACACATCTGGAATGCATCACAAGCCCAATTTCACAAGTGAAATAAACCCTGCATGACTGGATTGATTTCAGCACACCAAGTAAAAAAATGTAAGACCTCTAAAATTTAATTTAAGACCTAAAATGCTTTATTCAACTGTATTCAAGACATTTTAAGGCTTTGAATTTAGATATGAAAAGCAAATGTAAAAGCTGTCATGAACTGGGTTTAGGTTGAATCATTATTATGTTATATCAATCGATGATAGAGTAGCAAAACTGACCATTTATTTATGACAAAGGGATGCTTTACCCTAAATCAATGTTACCTCCATTTTGTGAAACATTCCACCCCTCTGAGTCTGAAAATATGTTTTTGTGTGCGTATAGCTGCTTCCGAGACGTTGATATAGAATATCGTCCTAAAAAGTACAAGTCGCTCCCCTATGATGAGAGTAGGGAAAACACTCGCCTCTGGTTCCCATAGAACAGCAGCTTCAGCTCTTGTGAAAGTAGACGGGGAGACGGAGAGCAAGAGAAGAGAGAGAGAGAGAGAGGCGATACTGCCACCGCTGGCTAAAGCATTCCTTTAAGTATTGTTCAGCTGATGAAACCCTGTCTTGCGTCCCTGTTTATATCTGTCACTCTGTATCCTCTGTCCATATTCAACCCATACAGTTTGTCTTCGCCAGGTTCCCATAAACAACCAGCTTGTGCTGTAAACCTCACTTTCCAGTTAGCTTGTAAGCAGTAATGGGCCTCTGCCAAAATCAATGGTGATTGTTGCAAGAAGGTGAGAGAGCAAACCACCAGCGTTAAGTCCATGACAAGGACTAGGGGCGATCCTTTTATTACACAAAGGACTCTGCTGGCCCTCATCACAACACTTGATTGTTGGTAACCAACCCAGTAGGACATGAGATTAATGCAAATCATCAGCTGTATTATTCCTCTGATCCTCTCTCTGTGTCTTCAATTCCTCCCAGCTACTGGCAAGATGCTGTTACTCATCACCATTCACCCCAGTGGCAGGTCTCCATTGTCATGTATGTGGCTACTTTTGTGCTCATTGTCCTCTGGTATTTAAATCCACCTGCCACCTAATAGCCTCAGGTGGATCAAATGGAAAACAGTGTAGAGTTTTATCTCTCTTTTCCTGTTTGGTAAGTCAGTCCACATATTTAATGTTGTTTTCCTTTCGCAGAGGAGAATGTGTATGACTGTGTGTATGTGTGAATACAATTTTGTGCCATGGATTTGTTTTCATGTGCTTTTGTATATGCAGGTTGTCACTCTGTGTCTCACTACAACTGTTTTTTGGCATTGTGGGAGGAGGTATATTGGAGGTGTAGCACAGGGTTTACTATAAAATCAGACATACCGGTATTTCAACCAAAGCTTGGCTTTGAGACATGAATCCATGACCTTATAAACAGGTAATTGCTAGGCAGATCTTTGCTTTGGAGAGTGAAACTAAAAAACAAAACTGATGTTGCTGCATTCTGCTACTCATGATCAAGTATTAACCCTATGTTAAGACCATAACATAAACAAGCACGTAATTTGTGATAAGCTGCAACCACATTGGTGCAAGTTACCTTATTGGCGCTGATGTGGTATCTTAATGGATAAAATCCTAATGTTTCAAAATGTGTCCACTGTAGGGGATGTCCTCCCATGTGGGTAATATCAATGTAAGGAATATGGGTCTTTACACACGTTGGCACTGATTATGAATAATTATTTTTAATTACATTACATTACGGCATTTTGTCCAAACAACAGTAGTCAAACTGACCGTATATATAAATTCTTCCTGTTAACATATGCATGTTCATCTACAGACGGTGTGCGTAAGGCAATATGCACCTCTGACCCCAGGGAAATTAAATGAGAGGACAAACTCGGCTTTGGCGCCTGTTCGTTGGCTGTAAATGGGTAACTGATGTATCTCGTGGACAATACGTGCAGAATTGCCTCGATCACTTGTGGCGGGATGCGGCTGAATGATGGCTGACATACCCGACCTGTCACTCATTTCCCTCTGGAATGTCTCAGTAGCGAGGAATCCCAGAGTGGACGGTACTTGGACAGATGCGGGTATGGCATGATTACAGCACGTCTTCCTTTCCAGATTAGGGGCTAAATCCGCACACAAATCTAACAGCACATGTCTCGGGAGACGAAAGCAACTTATAAGCTGTAGATCATCATGCGCAAAAAAGTAATTCCGGTCTCTCCCTTCTCTCTCCCTTCTAAAAGCATGGTTTGTCTTCCAATAACGCAAGAACAGCCATGGTGACTTTTTAATGATTTCTCACAGTATTTATAGAACATTGCATCCTGTTTTTAATCCAAAACGCCTTGCATCTGGCAATTAAATCCTCACACCTATCACATTGTTCATAAAGCTAATGCAATGTTTACCACCGACTTGGACGTATATGCGGCCCAAACTGCAATACCCCTACATCACCAGCAGGAAAATCACTCGCGTCAAGTCTAGACTTAGCGTAGAGATGAGATCCTTTCCACGTCAAAGAAAAGTTTAATAAATACCTACTTATACATGGTTTTCTGCGTAAGTCATACCTAAGATCAAAATTGATCTGAAATCCGTTTTATAAATGAGGCCCCAGGTGTAATCTGAAGAAATGGGTCTTGAGTCTCTGGCAAAAGATGGGTATGTCATGGTCACAACCGTGCTCGGGTGTCTTTCCTTGTGTTTCCCATGTTTCCCTCTCCCCTTGTTCCTGTATCTCTGGTTGTCTCTCTGGTTGTGTGGGTGTGTGGGCGTGGCTCCCTCCTGTGGCCCTGGTCTCCAGCTCACCTGCAGGGAATCATCTCGTCAGCCTACACACCTGCAATCAAGCTCATCAGCCACAGTATTTGAACCCCGGCTCTTCACCCACTCATCGCCAGTTCGTTGCTTCACCTCTGTGGTAGTACTCGTCCTAGCCTTTCCAAGTACAGTATGGTCCTAGGTGGATACTCTGATATTCATTGTCCTTCCTCTTGTGCTTTAGGATCATTATCCTGCCGTCTCCCAGCCAGCAGTTTCGTCCATAGGCGCCGATTCCGTGGGTGCTTCCGGGCCCGAGCACCCACGGAGATGGCCGAGCACCCACGGGGATAAATGCACTTGATAGGGTTACTGTATATTA